>QBTX01001669.1:12788-35573 GCA_003063285.2 Arachis monticola | reverse complement strand
AATCTCCGTGGGATTCGACCCTTACTCACGTAAGGTATTACTTGGACGACCCAGTGCACTTGCTGGTTAGTGGTACGAGTTGTGAAAAGTGTGATTCACAATTCGTGCACCAACCACCTTCCGGAAGCCATATCTTGAGCTACAGAGCTCCGATTGACGAGCTGTTTGCAGCCACACAAAGCTCTCAACGAGCTCTTCGTTTCTATCTAAGTTTTGCTCATATGATTTCAATACTCAAGCCGCAGTTTCCAGCCCTAGATTTCTGCATTTTTGGGTTAGAGTTTTTAAGTAGATTTTGTGATTTTGCTTGTTTAGGTGATCTCTAGTAGCGGGTAATTGTCGGGCCTTGCCCCAATCACCATTGGATAAGGTAAGGAACCTCTATATCCTTGTGGTTTAGTGTAGTGTGAGCTTTAGTTGTTGATGCATGGTTATGTTGTATGTATAAAGCTTGTTTTTGGAGTTGGTTGTGGTTTTTAGTTTGGTTTTAGTGGTTTGGAGCATGATAGAAGCTTGTTGGAGCCAAGCTTTTGGTGTTTGCGCATATTGGAAATCAGTCAAGGTATGGTTTTGGTTTTCTTTACGTAATATGTAATATTTTCTGGACACTTAGGCTAGTTGACCCTAAGATAGGATTGAATGATATTGGCGTATGAATAATTATATGTGAATTTATGTTAATTGTTGGTTGTATTGGATTATGGTGGTTGATGATGATTGTTGGGGATTATTGGTATTGATGAGTATTGATGGTGATTATTTATATTGATGAATAATGAGGATTATGAGAATTTAAGGTAATAAGTTAATGTAAAATGTTTGTGATGATTTGAAATGGAGGATATTGATGATTTATTATGTGTGATGATATATGTTGATGATGATTTTGGATTTTGAATCTTGTGGTTGATGTTGTGTTAAGGTTGGTGGATTATTGATGGTGTGTAAGGTTGGTGTTGGGTAACTTTTATGATAATGATGGGTGGTAAGTGATGGATCTATGTATAAGAAATTATTGAGGTGTAATGTTGTTGTGTAATATTTGAGAGCTTAATGATTTGATTGATGAATTGGGTATGGAAATGAAGAAAATGTGAATTTTAGATTGTGGAATGAATTGGAGGATATGAGAATATGATAAAGGTACATTAGGAATGTTTTGAATATGGAATAAGTAATTTTGGTTTGAGAGTTGGTTAAAGTTGAGTTTTAGTGATTTTGGTGAAAAATGGATTTTTGGAGAACTTTGACAGATCTATCTTGAGCTACGGTTTTTGAAATTGAATGAATTTTATATCAAACTAAACATAATTCAAAGAGCTTTAAAATGATATAGATTTTGTAGAAATCGAAATTTTGTAGAGAAAGATATGATCGTCGGAAGTTGGTGCCAGAAATCTGAAATTCTTTGATGCTGCAGAATTGTGATTTCTGGTTTGTGTGCGCATGCACACCTTACGAATTTTGCAAGTTGTGCATACACACAGCCCTTTGCGCACACACACGTTGGAAGGTGCACTCTGTTGAGGGCGTTCGCACGCCTTGTGCGAGCGAATAGAATTGAAAAATTTTACACTTGTGCGTACGCACACCTCTATGCATTCGCACACATTTTGAAAATCCTCTTGGGCGTACGCATGCACACCCTTGTGCATACGCACATGCCCTGTTTTTCAACTAAATTCTTATTTTTAACTGTTTTACCTTTCCGGCAAGCTTGCAAACTACCGTAACAGTTGTTTAAAACCTTTTTGCCAGTTTTAGGTTCTTGAATCAAGGGGAAAATAATAAAGAAATGAATAGGGATATTGTTAGTTATGAGTTTAGAGCTGGTGACCTAGGTTTGGAAGGATTGTGTAGTTTTCTAGCTTGAATTGGTGAATGTTGAGCTGTGAAATGTATGGTTGAAGAGATTCATGAGGAATGGGAACACTTATGATGAATTTGAAAAGTTGGAAACCAGTGATGGGATGGTTTTGATGAGTTGAGAACTCAGAAAGGAATGGTAAAAGTATTGAATTACATGAGAGGGTGCGGAGCCTATATCTCCGTCGTAGTAGATTTCTCTTCTGCATGAGTAGTTGTTGTTGAGAGTGTGCGGAGCCTATAGCTCCGGCGTAGCAGATTTCTCTACTGCATTATTAGTTGTTGTTAAGAGTGTGCAGGGCCTATATCCCTGGTGTAGCAGACTTCTCTGCTGCATGAGTAGTTGTTGTTGAGAGTGTGCGGAGCCTATAGCTCCGGCGTAGCAGATTTCTCTACTGCATTATTAGTTGTTGTTAAGAGTGTGCAGGGCCTATATCCCTGGTGTAGCAGACTTCTCTGCTGCATGAGTAGTTGTTGTTGTTTCCCTCTTTGCTGCATGAAGTGTGCAGGGCCTATATTCCTGGCGTAGTAGACTCCCTACTGCATGAGTGTGCAGGGCACTATATCTCTGGCGTAGCAGATTTGCTGTTGCATGAGTGTGCAGGACACTATATCTCTAGCGTGGCAGAAAAGGCTACATCTAGAAGGATGTGTCGGGTTGGCATTTACGAACCGACAAGTGATATCACGAGCCAATAGGACAGACATTCATCATATGCATCTCTTATGTGTTTGTTTGCTTTGATTACTAGAGTTTGCCTAATTGTATAATATGCCTACTTGCTTCTTGAATTAATTATGATATATGAATACTACCTGTGTTTTACTTGATTGCATTATCTGTGATTGTCTGATACTGAGGAGGTTAGGTAGGAGGTGGCGATGGGATTGTACAGAGGTTAGGTTGGTGAAGATTGTGGGATGTAGCGGTGTGACTAGTTCTAGTTAGAAACCCCCTAAGTTTAGATAACCCCGCTGATGGTTTATAGTTTAATTTATTTATTTATTTTAAGCTTGAATATCGGTTTGGTGTGAAGTTCTAGGATTGCCTTCGGCGTCCCGGAACCTTACATATTATATTATTGGGCACTAATACCATACTGAGAACCTCCGGTTCTCATTCCATACTTTGTTGTTATTTTTCAGATGTAGGTCGTAATTCACCTTGGTGAAATTGTAGACATGGTGGCAGAGCGGGGTATGATTTCTTCCTGGTTTATTTCTATTTTATTTTTTGTTGTAGTACTTTCTCTCACCCTTTTTGTTTTAGACTTTATAGCCTTAGGGGCTTACTTAAGAGATAAGTTGTATAAACTATTTTAACTCCAAAACTCTGTATTTCTCTGGTTGTAACTAGTCGGCTTAAACTCCGTAAGCTGCGGCTAGTTTCCTATGATTATTATACTCTTATATCTATATATGTTCTATTCTTTTGCATCTATACCTTGTATCTTATGCGTTAGCTTCGTGTGAACGTTTCGCACTTTTGTAATTCTATCTTTGAGCTTAATCCTTCATCGGGCTTCTAGAATATATTATTTCCTTCTATATATAAATATGTATTAGCCTTAGAATTGTTGTAACCTTTGATTAACCTTTGCTTTACGGCATGAGGTAAGGTTTAGGGTAATTAAGGTGTTACATTTAGTGGTATCAGAGCAGTTCGTCCTCGTTAGCCTGAGAGATGGACCGATTGTACTTCGTTGCACACTCTGGGTCATTTTTTTGTGCTATTTAGGATATCTGTTTGATATGCATAGCATGCTTGTTTGTGAGTGCCTTTGGGGATAATTGAAGCACTGAGATTGAGATATTGAGACTGATCACCTTGATATCAATTTTTTGGTGTGAAAAAGAAACCCGAATGGCAACTCTCGGATGAGGTCGATCATGTTAACGGAGAGGTAGGGAGGATGACTAACCTAGCCTATGCGTTACGAGTTCAACATGTTCCAGAAAAATCTGTTCGTGGAGTTTGTGGCATATTGGTTGATGGGTGCGGCTCAACAGCAGTGGCAACGGAAGTAACGATGGATGCTTTTGTGGTTTTTAACTATGATTTTCAGTTTCTAACTGGTATGGTCTTGAATCTTGTTGAAAAAGTTTTAAAGCCTAAAATGATTTTGAAATTTGGTTTGGAACTTTGATTTAAATGATTTGGTTTTGAAAGTTGGTCGGAACTCTTGGTTTAAATGATATGGTTTAAAAGAAAAGTGAGTTCTCTGATTTTGTTCATTTGTGAATTTGGTTTCCAATTTATCTTATCAAAAGGGATTCAAATTGAAAAGTTTTTATTTAAGAAAATCGTGATTTAAAGTAATCGACTTCCGAGTAAATGATTTTTGACTCTTTTGCGAAAGCTTTAACAATGAACTGGTTTAGAATAAACTTGTTTTGAAGGTTTTGGAAAAATGTTACAAAAGTGGTATCTGGTTTTAAGGGAAAATTTTGGATTCTTAATGACGAGAAGTGACGCAGCGGAGGTGAGAGGGGACATCGACACAGTAGAACGCTTCGAGGAGGATATATCGCGTAATTCGAATTTTCGAGGGTGAAAATTTTATTAGGAGGGGAGAATGTAAGAACCAGAGTTTTTCATGTAAAACCGTTTTAATAAAATAATTTTTAAGTGCCCGAAGTAGATTCAAATTTTAGAAGTTTTAATTTGAAAATATAAAGGTAAAATTTGATTTCAATGAATTTTTCTGAGTTGGAAAATGTATCTTTTTCGAAAAGTTTTTGTAAAAAATTGCGTACTGGCGCTTAAGCTAGTAGTACCGGCTCTAGTCTGTCCAGTACCGTGTATTTTGGAAAACAAGATTTTTAAAATTGATTGGTTGTTTTGAAAGGACAAAAATAATTTAGAATTGAAAATCGGGCACTAATCTTAAAGCTTTTGGCCCATTTCTAAAAACGCTAACGGGTTGGACCAGATCCAAACCGGGCACAAGGCCCAACATATATATACATCTTTAATGAGCTTTCAGCTCATTTTTTACCTCCAAGAGAGAGAAAGGCACGGATTAAGAGAGAAGGGAGAAGAAAGGGGGTGACACTATCCATCACCACATTACGGAAGCCATATCTTGAGCTACGGAGCTCTGATTGACGAGCCATTTGCGGTCATGCGAAGCTCTTCATAGCTCTTTGTTTTTATCTAAGTTTTGCTGGTAAGATTTCAAAACTCAATCCCCAGTTTCCAGCCCGAGATTTCTGCATTTTTGGGTTAGAGTTTTTGAGTAGATTTTGTGATTTTGCTTGTTTAGGTGATCTCTAATAGCGGCTAATTGTTAGGCCTTGCCCCAATCACCATTGGATAAGGTAAGAAACCTCTATATCCTTGTGGTTTAGTGTAGTGTGAGCTTTAGTTGTTGATGCATGGTTATGTTGTATGTATGAAGCTTGTTTTTGGAGTTGGTTGTGGCTTTTGGTTTGGCTTTGGTGGTTTGGAGCTTGATGGAAGCTTGTTGGAGCGAAGCTTTTAGTGTTTGTGCATATTGGAAATTGGCCAATGTATGGTTTCGATTTTCTTTATGTAATATGTAATGTTTTTGGACACTTAGGCTAGTTGACCCTAAGATAGGATTGAATGATATTGGCGTATGAATAATTATATGTGAATTGATGTTAATTGTTAGTTGTATTAGATTATGGTGGTTGATGATGATTGTTGAGGATTATTGGTGTTGATGAGTATTGATGGTGATTAGTTATATTGATGAATAATGAGGATTATGACAATTTAAGGTAATAAGTTAATGTAAAATGTTTGTGATGGTTTGGAATAGAGGATATTGATGATTTATGATGTGTGATGATATATGTTGATGATGATTTTGGATTTTGAATCTTGTGGTTGATGTTGTGTTAAGGTTGGTGGATTATTGATGGTGTGTAAGGTTGATGTTGGGTGACTTTTATGATAATGATGGGTGGTAAGTGATGGATCTATGTGTAAGAAAATTATTGAGGTGTAATGTTGTTGTGTAATATTTGAGAGCTTAATGATTTGATTAATGAATTAGGTATGGAAATGAAGAAAATGTGAATTTTAGATTGTGGAATTAATTGGAGGATATGTGAATATGATATAGGTACAATATGATTGTTTTGAATATGGAATAAGTAATTTTGGTTTGAGAATTAGTTAAAGTTGAGTTTTAGTGTTTTTGGTGAAAAATGGATTTTTGTTGAACATTGACAGATCATATCTTGAGCTACGGTTTTTGAAATTGAATGAATTTTATATCAAACTAAAGATAATTTAAAGAGCTTTAAAATGATAGGAATTTTGTAGATAAAGATATGATCGTCAGAAGTTGGTGCCAGAATCAGAAATTTTGTGATGTTGTAGAATTGTGATTTCTGGTTTGTGTGCACACGCACACACTGGTGTGCACGCACACGTTCGAAGGTGCACTCTGTTGAGGACATTCGCACGCATTGTGTGAGCAAACAGAATTGGAAAATTTTACACTTGTGCGTACGCACACCTCTATGCATACACACACATTTTGAAAATCCTCCTGGGCGTGCACATGCACACCCCTGTGCGTACGCACATAGCCTGTTTTTCAACTAAATTCTTGTTTTTAACTGTTTCACCTTTCCGGCAAGCTTGCAAACTGCCGTAATAGTTGTTAAAAACCTTTTTGCCAGTTTTAGGTTCTTGAATCAAGGGAAAAATAATAAAGGAATGAATAGGGGTATTGTTAGTTATGAGTTTAGAGCCGGTAACCTAGGTTTGGAAGGTTTGTGTAGTTTTCTAGCTTGAATTGGTGAATGTTGAGCTATGAAATGTATGGTTGAAGAGATTCATGAGGAATGGGAACGCTTATGATGAATTTGAAAAGTTGGAAACCGGTGATGGGAGGGTTATGATGAGTTGAGAAATCAGAAAGGAATGATGAAAGTATTGAATTACATGAGAGTGTCCGGAGCCTATATCTCCGGCGTAGCAGATTTCTCTGCTGCATGAGTAGTTGTTGTTGAGAGTGTGCGGAGTCTATATCTCCGGCGTAGCAGATTTCTCTACTGCATGATTAGTTGTTGTTAAGAGTGAGCAGGGCCTATATCCCTGGCGTAGCAGATTTCTTTGTTGCATGAGTAGTTGTTGTTGTTTCCTTCTCTACTGCATGAAGTGTGCGGGGCCTATATCCCTGGCGTAGGAGACTCCCTACTGCATAAGTGTGCAGGGCACTATATCTCTGGCGTAGCAGATTCGTTGTTGCATGAGTGTGTAGGGCACTATATCTCTGGCGTGGCAGAAAATGCTACATCCGGAAGGATGTGTCAGGTTGGCATTTACGGACCGACAAGTGATATCACGAGCCAATAAGACAGGCATTCATCATATGCATCTCTTATGTGTTTGTTTGCTTTGATTACTTGAGTTTTCCTAATTGTATAATATGCCTACTTGCTTCTTGAATTAATTGTAATATATGAATACTACCTGTGTTTTACTTGATTGCATTATCTGTGATTGTCTGATACTGAGGAGGTTAGATAGGCGGTGGCAATGGGATCGCACGGAGGTTAGGTTGGTGAAGGCTGTGGGATACAGCGGTGTGACTAGTTCTAGTTAGAAACCCCCTAAGTTTAGATAACCCTGCTTATGGTTTATGGTTTAATTTATTTATTTATGTTAAGCTTGAATATCGGTTTGGTGTGAAGTTCTAGGATTGCCTTCGGCGTCTCGGAACCTTACATCTTACATTATTGGGCACTGTTACTATACTGAGAACCTCCGGTTCTCATTTCATACTTTATTGTTGTTTTTCAGATGCAGATCGTAATTCACCTCGGTGAAATTGCGGACATGGTGGCAGAGCAGAGTATGGTTTCTTCCTGGTTTATTTCTGTTTTATTTTTGTTGTAGTACTTTCTCTCACCCTTTTTGTTTTAGACTTTATAGCCTTAGGGGCTTACTTGAGAGATAAGTTGTATAAGCTGTTTTAACTTTAAACTGTATTTCTCTGGTTGTAACTAGTCGGCTTAAACTCCACAAGCTGCAACTAGTTCCCTATGATTATTATACTCTTATATCTATATATGTTCCATTCTTTTGCATCTATACCTTGTATCTTATGCGTTAGCTTTGTGTGAACGTTTCGCGCTTTTGTAATTCTTTCTTTGAGATTAATCCTTCATCGGGCTTTTATATATAAATATGTATAAGCCTTAGAATTATTGTAACCTTTGATTAACCTTTGCTTTATGGCATGAAATACGGCTTAGGGTAATTAGGGTGTTACAAAGCTCAGCCCAAACACTCACCAAGTGGGCCCAAGAAGTAGATTTTCGCACTAGGAGTCCATTTTATCTTACTTTTGTAATCCTTAGTCATTAGATTAGTATATATAGACAAGAGATCACCCTTATTAGGAACTTTTGCCCTTTTGCACGCTTCACTATTATCTTTTTGTACAATATGAGCAACTAAACCTCATAAGTTTGGGTTAGGAGCTCTGCTAATTCTCATGGATTAATAATATTACTGTTTCTATTTCAATGTGTCTGATTCTATTCTCTTATGTGTTCTCGTTCTTCAATATTAATGAATTGGGGGTGAACTGTGACATTCATCCTTGTTCTACATGGGTTCTGTGCGAGTCCTGACCCGGATAGCATTGAACTAAAGATAGAGAATCCATTGCGGATTCTAAGAGAGTACCTGGGCAACTTTGGATACGTGACATGAAATCTCGTTGACCGTTGGTTACTGAGGTCTCTTTGGCGCTAAGGCTAGAGTCAGAAAAGCAACATTCTCTAATTCGGAAGATCTGACCTTGTCTGTGGCGTTTTGAGCAAGATCGCGAAGGGGGGAGGATTGCTTAGAGCTTCATCTTCGGCTACAATGAGAAGCCATCAGTCAACTTGATGAGAGGACATGAGTTACTCGGATATGGTGGACTGTTGTGGTTTAGAAGAGATTGACTTGATGAGAGGACATGAGTTAGTCACTTACAGCTGCCATTAAATGAATCATTCATTATTGAAGTAGACAGTAAGAAAAGTTAATCCTGAAAGAAAAAGCATCTCTGAAGCCTTAACTAAATCTTTATCACTGTTTTCACATCAATCTGGTATTTTGTTCTTTATTATTTCATTTATGCGTTCACATACACAACCATCTTTTCTAATCGCCTGACTAAGATTTACAAGATAGCCATTGCTTGCTCAATCCAACAATCTCCGTGGGATTCGACCCTCACTCACCTGAGGTATTACTTGGACCACCCGGCGCACTTGCCGGTTCAGTTGTGCGGAGTTCAATTCCGTGCACCAGTTGTCTTTTCTTAACTTTTTTCTTTGTTTTTGTAGAGAGTATGGCTCCAAAATCTGCTCATATGAGAACACTTAGAAATTCAAAAAAGAGTGCGGTAGCTCGGAACCTCCAATTACAAAAAAAACTCGGATCCTCCTCCACCCGATCTTCTCCGAAGAAGTCAGAGTCGAGCCCCTCCGATGCGAAGATAATCATCCCAACCCCTACTTCCCGACTTATACCCCCTGACTCTTCTCCTCAGTTTCCCTCCTCAGCAGAAGTCCCCTCCAAGAAACTGAAGGTGGATGAGGGGGACAGCATTTATACGAAGAGTTTTGATGTGTTGGCTTGGGGTGAAAAGAACCTTCTTCCTCATTACCATGTGAGCATGGATGACGTGGCCCTTCAGAATCACCTCCAAACCTTAGCTCGTGGCGGACTTCGCACGGTCGGTGTGTGTGTACTACTTTGGCTAGGGAGCTGAGAAACACTCTTATTCAGGCCACAATTAGTGCTTTGGTGGCCGCTCGAGCTGATTTGGAAAGGTTTAGTGATATTAAGAAGGACCTGGAGAAAGGGAGGGAGACTTTGAGAACCGACGTTGAGAGAGCTCAGGAGAGGTCAGTGAAGTCGGAGGCTGCTGCTATCTTGGCCGAGGAAAAGATGAAGAAATCGGAGGAAAGCTATACTCGTGTTTACGGGGAAAAGCTGGAACTCCAAGAGGAGCTGGAGAAGATGAAAGAGAGATGTGCTGAACTTGAGGAGTAAGTGGCCTTGGGGATAGACGAGATGTTTGAGAACCTAGAGGCTCAAATCAAGGTCTTGGCTCCCGACCTTGAACTTTCTCTTTCACGGACAATATTGTGGTGGATGGCAAGATTGTCCCTGCTCCTTATGAAGATGAGGAGGAACCTCCCCTTAACCCGAAGACCTCGGGTCCTCAGGTCAGTCAAACCTCAACGTCGGAAGCCCTGCCTGAAGTTGTTTTCGTGGAGACCTTTTCTTCGATTCCTGCTAGTATTCTAGCCGTGTCAATATCTGTTCATCCTCCAACTCCCTCGGCCAAGAAAAAAGATGCAGTCACGGGCGAGGACCTTACCCCTTTTATTAGGGTTACCCCTTTTATTAGGGAAACGTCTTGAGCCCTTTTTGATTCTATGGGTCTTATAATATTTTGACTTTTTTTTATAATTGTTGGTAGTTTTTTTTTAACACTTTTACCTTTTATTTAGTTGTTTCTATAACCTTTTTATAAAGTAATGTTCAATAACTGTTCCTTTATATCACAGAGTGCTGCTCTATTTTTTGTTTGTAGCTGGATTATAGTTTGCTTTGACTTTTGAGCCATAGCAAATTTTATTAATTTAAGAGTTTCCTTCCACTATTCCGACTTCTAACAGTCAGCCTTTATTAAGTTACTTTCACAGCTCGTTTTTATCCATCCTCCTTGAGGTCACTTTATACGAGTTGTTTATATAACTTCTTACATTAACTTGTACCTCGTCGCTTCATCTTTCCAACCATGTTT
The DNA here is from genome assembly GCA_003063285.2 of Arachis monticola. Lineage (NCBI taxonomy): Eukaryota > Viridiplantae > Streptophyta > Magnoliopsida > Fabales > Fabaceae > Arachis > Arachis monticola. Next base: position 24,909 of record QBTX01001669.1, on the reverse strand, counting down.
AGGTCAGTTAATGATTTTTGCGGTTTGTCAAGCTTAAATTAATGCGTTCAAAAATAGAAAACTTTTGAAGAAAGAAATAGGATGGAAATTTTTATTAGTAATTAATAAATTCCTCTACAAATTTACTTACTAGAGGCTCAGGTGCCCTTATCCCCTGTGTTGGTGCCTCGTTAAAAACCCTTCTACCCGAGAAAAAGAGTACACCAAGGCGCGAGGTTTGCTTTATTTAGATGTAGTATTTTCTAAGGTTACATGTGTACAAAGACCTCGGGAGCTCCCACCCTTGGAGATTGGATACTTTATAGTAACTTTTGCTTAAGACCTCTACTATCTTGTAAGGTCCTTTCTAATTTGCTACCAGCTTTCCTTCTCCTGATTTTTATACTCCAATATCATTCCAGATCAAGATTAGGTCATTGGTGGCGAAGTTCCTTTTTATCACATTTTGGTTATACCTTAGAGCCATCCTTTGCTTTAGAGCTTCCTCCCTAATTCGATCTCTTTCTCGGACTTCGGAGAAGAGGTCGAGCTCTTCCTTTTGTGCTTGGATGTTAACTCCTTTATTCTAAAATATGACTCTAGGTGATTCTTTAGCTATTTCTATGAGAATCATGGCTTCCATTCTGTAAGCAAGTCAGAAGGGTGATTCTCCCATTGTAGAATATGGTTTGAGGTGGACGTTCTTGTCGTCCTCCTTCCTCATCCTATCTTCTTTTTCTCGGGTCTCCCGATTTATCAGCCAAGTATCGGTCTAGCCAACCTTCTATGTCTAGCTTTTCTATGACATTCTTCAAATCATAACATTCGTTGGTGGAATGTCCATAGAGCTTATGGTACTCACAGTATTCTGTCCGACTTCTGACCTTCTTGTATTTGATCGGGCGAGGAGGTGGAAGCTTCTCTGTGTGACATATCTCTCTGTAAACATCCATCAGGAAAACCCTTAGAGGAGTGTAGTTGTGGTACTTTTGAGGCTTCTCTATATTTTTCTCCACTTTCTTCTTGGTTTCCTTTTCTTTATCCTGAGGTTGGTAAGGCAGGTTTGACTGCAAGAGAGGTTTTCTGAGTCAGAAATTTTCCTCCATATTGATATATTTTTCTGCCCTTTCTTGAACTTCGTTCAGAGAAGTCGTGTTTCTTTTGGATATTGACTAGGAGAATAGTCCTTCTCTGAATCCATTGACCAAGCCTATGATCACAGCATTCGGTGGGTAGATTCTGAATTTCCAGGCATGCATTGTTGAACTTTTCCATGTAATCCCAGAGAGATTCTCCGACCTCTTGCTTAACTCCTAGCAAACTCGGGGCGTGCTTGATTTTATCCTTTTCAATGGAGAACTTGGTTAAAAACTTTCTAGCCATGTCGTCAAAGCTAGTTATCGATCTGGGTGGCAGGTTATCGAACTACTTCATGGCCACCTTTGTTAAAGCAGTCAGGAAGGCTTTACAACGGGTGGCGTCTGAAGCGTCAGCCAGGTACATTCTACTTTTGAAGTTGTTGAGGTGGTGCCTTGGGTCGGTTATCCCGTCATAGAGATTCATATCGGGTGTTTTAAAATTTCTAGGAACCTTAGCCTTTATGATCTCTTCTATAAATGAATCTTCTCGGCCTAAGGGGCTTTCTTCCTTATCCAACCTGTTAGTCCGGTTTCGAAGGTCAGCTTCCAGCTTTCGGAGCTTTTCTTCTAACTCCCTCTATCGTCTTGCTTCTCTCTATAGCTCTCGTTCTGCTTCTCCTTGTCGCTCAGCCTCGTGTTCGAGCTATTTCAATCGATTTCTCTAGCCATTAACTAGGTCCAAGATCTCGGTTGTATGAGGGGGCTCCTCATTTTCAGGATAGTGGATTTCGGAATGGACCCTCCTGGTATGTGGATTTCCTAATGGCCCTTCTTCATGGGGTTCACGCATTTGGTGTGATAGAGGCAATATAAGGGCATTGCCCTCAGGTTGGGACTCAGCTTTAGATTCAGAAGTCCTGTAGACGTCTTCATGCTGGTAATCTGCCATTATCAGAAGGTGAATTCCAAGTCCCCGACAACGGCGCTAATGTTCCGAGGGTTACCTGAAACATTGATTTGGACCTGAACGTGAGGTCCATATCCCTTTGTGTGGGAGTGTCCAACTTGATGGTGCTGAGGTACTGCCTGTCTGAGTTCCTCGTGAGGAGGTGGGTGGTGGTACCTACAAGAGACTCCGATGCTTAAGTTAGCAAGGGCTTTAGGCAGGTTTTTAGTAGATTAGAACGTGTGTTATACCTGAGAGGTGTCAGTATATTTATAGTAGAGTCAGTAACCACCTTTATTGGAATAGTTCCATCTTTATTGATGGATAACTGCTCCCTTTATCTTGGGAGTTTATTAGGATATCTCTTCTAGATGTAGCGGAGGGATATCCGAAAGCAGTTTACTTGTTTGGACAAGTAGAGCTGAACCCCTCTGTTAGTGTACAACCTCTTAAAAGAGGTCAGATATGCGATAGAGGCCATCTTCTAAAGTTGGGTCCTTTATCCATATTGGGTCTGACTTTATGTTTTAGACCAAGATATGAACACTATCATATATGGACAGATCTACTTATTTTATTGTGAGGAGAATTGTCTCCATAAGTTTTTAAAAAATCAATAATAAATATGTATATAGATAATTGTCCCGTTATAATAATTTATTTGCTCTCATGCTTTAAAAAAATTAATGTATAAGAAATATTTATATTATTAGATATTAATACAATGATAAAAATTATTGTATTATATAAATTTAAAACAAATAATAACTAATAATAATTTAATTATTTAATTACCTAAAATTAAGCATAACTTTTTAAATATAAATGAGATTATTAGTATTTAATATTTTTTATAATATATATTATTTATTTATTTTTATTATTTTGTTTAATTTAATTTAATATTATTTTTGTCAAATTTTTTTCCATAGTATTATAAAATGTTAACTTTGTAATTAAATATAAAAAAAATTAATTGAATCTTTGTTTAATAGAAAAAATATTATTTTATCTATACCTACATATAAAGAGAATGGTGGTTGTTTGATTTGAATTTTTATTTTTTTCACAAACTTTTTATCCTTCTCTCACATAATTTTAGTGAAAATTTAGACATAAAAAAAATAAAAATTTTAAATTAATTCATTTAAGTTGTCCTCTTTATAATTTTTTTAGCTATTGAGTTATTATTCTTTTTTGTACTATATAAAAAAAATAATAAAAATATAATTTGACTAAGCACTAATATTAATAATAAATGTATTACTCATGCAATAGTATTAAAACATTGAAATGAAAAGAATATTTTTAAATTAATATACTTTTAGTTGTGTTAATTATATTTATTTATTAAAAATTTGAGTAACTAAGAGGGCAGCTATAGAGTGCAAAGAAAAGAATAGAGACAAGATTAGAGTAGTCATTCCATCGAGAAGAACTCTTATTTCAAAGGAAACATTTTTCCTTTAATTTAGACCTTCATCATCATCTCCACTCTTCCAACTAAAGAGTATGCAAAGTTAGGTGGCTATATATATCTGTATGAGTAAGTACGAATTAATTACCAAACCAAATAATCAAAGAATCATATATAACAACATGCTTCTTGCTTCTGCTGCTCATGCTCGTGTCCTCATTTTTTTCTTGATCATATTCTCAACCTATGTCAATGTGAGTCTTATTGTCTCTACTATCCTTAAGTGAATACTAAGTACTTCTGCATGTTGAATATTATATATATAATTTGTTTTATATTTCAAGTTAACATTTAATGCATGTATTTATTTTAGATTTGCCTTCCATAAGTACAATATTATACTAAACTCACTTAGCAGTTAGCAATAAAAAATTCATATTATTACATAAGTTCAGAGTCTCTTAGTAAAAAAATATAATTTTTCAATTTTTCTTTACTCGACTAATATGCAAATAACTTTAACTCACAGATTTTGTGAAAGAGGTAGTATATGTTATAATTAATCTGTTAATGCTTATAGTTTTGTAAAATTTTCAATTAAGTCTCTATATTTTTTTTTAATTGGATTTCTGCATCAATTTTTTTTTTTTTGAATTAGATCACTTTTAGCAATAATTGGCTTAATTATATAAGAACTCAAGTAAAAGAAAAATTAGTGCAGATACCCAAATAAAAGAGAAAAAAACGTAGAAACTCAATTAAAAAAAATTTTGATGTAAGAACTCAATTAAAAAGAAAAAAAGTATAAGAATTTAATTAAAAGCTTCGCAAAACTATAGGTTTAATCAACAAAGTAATTAAACCTCTATTTTATTAGTGGAAACATTTTCTATTTTCGTTTTGCATGTATTTTGGTTTTGAAATTTTGTAAAAACGAATGTAGAAACAATAAAAAAAATAAAAGCTTCTTCTTTTTTTTTTTCTTACAAAAATACAAAATCTTAAAAACAAAAAAAAACATTGAAAATGAAAAAAATCACAAACCAAACACGTCGTAGAGTGTACTAAAGTGTCTCAAACTTTAATTAATTTTTTGATGATGATCCAGGAGGCAAACGGGGAGGAATTCATTCCCATGCAAATGAATACAAATAAGATGATGAAGATGAAAGAGATGGTGATGAGTAGAAAAATATTTGGAGGCTATCAAGTTTGTTCAGCTTGCCAATGCTGTGTTGGAGGGAACAGACGGTCATGCGTGCAATCTTCTTGCTGCTATTCTATAATTTGCAACATTCCCGGCAAGCCTCCTGGCACTTGTACCTTTGGCCCTAGGTCTTGTAATTGCCTTGGATGCAGCCTTTAATTAATTGGGTTTTTTTTTCTTTTTTTTTTTTTTTACTTTGTCTATGTAATAATGAATCTCTAGTATGCCATGAAGCTGAGTAATGACAGGCCAAGAATCTATTAGATACTAATAATGTTGGTGTAGTACTATGGTGAAAATTACCAATTTAATTATTAAAATATTAATTTACTCGTCTACTTAAAAAATGTTAAAATTTAAATTTTATTTATAGATACAATAATTCATTAAAAAATATTATAAAAAATTAAAAAAAAAAGTATCGTAGTGAAAATTAAATAAAAAATATAAGGTATATAGCATTTGAAATAACATGACTTTTTTTTTTTTTTTTTACTCCACATTTCAAAATTTTTATCTAAAAAATATTTAAAATAATTACTTATTTATTATATATTTGTATTTTGTTAAATATAAATTGATAGTATTTATACATAAAATATATTTATCGAAGTTTTCACTATTCAGCCAAAAATATTGTTTGAAAACGAGAATTAATTAAAATGCAAGCATTCAATTCTTGGAGATAATAGATAAGAGAATGCAAGCATTTATGTTATTTTTCTTTTTTTATTGAGTAATCGTAATTAATGTGTTGTGCCTTCTTATTATTCGATGATAATAATATAATAATAATAATAATAATAATAATAATTTTGTACCTGAACCAATTTCTCACTTTAAAAAAATGGAAAATAGGATAAAAATATGTCACTAAAAGAGACCCTTTGAATTCCTTTTTTTTCTATTTTTTGACAAATCTTTTGGCCTGGTTACGATATAGAAAAGAGTAACAAGTAACAACGTTGCATGATAATTAATAGAAAGAGAATCTACAAGGAAGGAGGCTTAATATCACTATACGATAAGGCAATAAAAAAAGGTTTGGGAATCGAAACGTAAACAAAATCAATAAAATAAAACTAAGATAATAAAGATCATGAATTCATCTATTCCTTTTCTGAAATTAAAATTCAAAAGATGTTTCCTGAAGGACTTCATCAATATTCCAAACTTCTTATCCATCATCATTGTGTGCCTTCCCTTATTATTTATTTCATCTTAAAACGCTGATTAAAAATGGAATGAACTAAATATCCCATATGATGCACCTAGCTTAAATTATAATTTAAGATCAAATTACCATAGAGATTCCTCTAGGAATTCTCACTATGAACACTTTAATTTACCTGTATCCAATTGAATTTTCTTCTCTTTACATGAATGGCGTGTCTTTTTTTTATGTGCAGAATTTACATAAAATTTTTGAGTGCCACTTTGATTGCATCACTGGCTAATGAAATGGATCAACCCAACATGGATCCTCTTCAACTGCCTTTTTCCAACGTTTTTGAAACAGATCTAATTCCCTGAAAGACTGTCTTCTCACCTGCACAGCCTCCAATATGTTAGTAAAAAAAAAAAATTCAATAAAAATAATTCAAAAATGACTAAGACAATGGCAACACACTGTACACTAATAAGTAATAACAGAAAATTAATCGTATACTAGAATCTTAAATATATAATAATACTATGTGTATAGGCCTTGCTTGATCCCAAAGTAATTATGATATATTAGTGATGAACTGATAGATACTCTACAAATTTGGAAATTAATTAAAATAAGTGAATGTAGTAATAAGTATTTCAAACAAAAAATGCAATATATGAGACAAGGGGAAGGAATTAACATGGAGATAGTGGTTTTCAGTGTGACTTAACTGTTTTTTCCTTTGATAATATATCTTTTTTAGCACTATAGAAAATATGTTCATGGACTTGAGAAAACAAATTCCATACGACAAGTAGAGATCAAAAGATAGTTACATAATTAGCTAGAGATATCTATATAGATTAAAGGTGACAAGTAAATATGTTAGAAACTTTAAAGTTTTTAACTTAATATGTTAAACGATTCATTTTATTGCATTAATCGACAAGCAATTAATAAGATAGTAACTTACATCAAGTCTATGATCCTGTTCTTGAGGTTGAGAAGAATCCTGCGAATAACAGAGTAGTCGTCTCAGTTTCAAGCCAGATAGAACAAGTGACAGAATCCAATTAAAGTAGATGATATGAAAATATAATTTTTTAAAAACTTAATTAAGAATTTCTATGCTATTCAGCATCAATCAAATGCTAAATTTCGTTACGTTTGGCTTGTCTGCTCCTCCAAGGGTAGGACGATTGTAGTGAATTATGTATTCAGCATCCACAACACCAACATTTTTTGTTCGGTCACCCTATATACAAGAAACAAAGTCACATTGAACTAGAAATTAAAGATTAAAAAATAAGAGAATATAGAAAAAATAGAAAAAATAGAATTGAAGAATCCAAAAAACAATAAGCATAACATGCCTGAGCACAATATCCGAGCTGCATATCAAGACCCCATGCATGGATCAAGTCATTCTGTAACATAAACAACAAAAGTTGAATGAATATGTAACCATTTTGCAAAGCAATTCTTCAAGTAATGCCTATATATACGAAGCACTGAGACGAAAGGACAAAAAATCTATATTCTCACTATTCTTAAATTTTGTATGAACGGAAAATAAGACAAATGTTATCTCGGGAAAAAGGCATTTAGCCTGTTTCTCCAAACAAGTTCATATCTCAGTATTTTTAAGTATTTGTCCTAACATTGTCCTACACAATTACAAAATGAGGCTAAGAGAACAGAATAGTGCACCTGAATCATATACCAAACGCAACGCCATGCAGCTCTTGAGAAAACAGGAGCCATCATTTCAATCCACCTGAAAAAAATAGATAATCTTTCTTCAAGTCTAGGAAAGTAAAGAGAAAGCCAATTGAATTACTTATTACCGAAACTTTACCCGGTACAAGGAGGAGCAGTGCTGCTCAAATCACAACCTCCAGTTTTGTATGTCCTTCTGCAAGCACAACCAAAAGTATGTAAGAACATGATTGTGAGTAATGCATCTTCAAAAGCTTTTCGTTAAGCTATGCGTTTCTTCTATTTAATTTTCTCTAATAAATTCATCTTCTCGTTCTCAGATTAAATGTATGATTACAATTTGGTAACTACCTTTTAAGTACTAAACTTCAAAAGCATAAGCAAATCTTGATGTCATATATATGCATGGGAAAATAGAACACCCAGAAAAGTGTATCAAGAATTGGATTTGCTTATAATACTTTATTCGAACCAAAGAGGCTTTCCATTCAATATTTGTAATACAAATTGCTTATTTGTAGTAATGGTCTAACTTATGATATAATGGGGAGGCAGAAATCTTGAGAATAGTGAAAATATTTTTGCTAGTTATGTTCTTTCTAAGAACATATGTTCCACGAAATTAGAAAATATCATAGCTGACAAAAAAGAATAAAAAAGCATATAAATGAGAACCTGTGTACCATCGTCCGTTTACTACGTACAGTTATCTGATGATGAACTTCAGAAAGTTGAGGATCAAGAGCTGGTTGTGAAATCTCCAGCCCTTCACTTTTAATGATAGATATATAACTGAAAAATCATTTGAGAATCATTAAGATTTTGTCCCATTATAGGAGTGCCCATTTTTTTTAAAAAAAAACAGAAGTAATCTTCCCCTATTTTGTTTTTAATTAAACAATCCAAGAGCATCAAACTGTATTTTTTCTAATTTCCAGAAATCAGAAAGGGTTTTCAACATACTTATCTGGGTGGAACTCTTCAACTCCAAGGTCCTCATCCCAAAGGAAAATGTAATCGTATTCTTCAACCATATCGGGGTGTAAGAACCGCTTTGCGAACCACCTAATCATTGGAAACATGTTCAGGTAAGACTCACTGAAGAAAAATGAAATATGGGAAGGGAATGAAATGTGAGGATACCGACCATTTGCCTTGATTGAGTACTGCCACATGAATGACATGATCATTCCAGTCGAATTCCTTCCAATCGTCGACAATACCATCATAGTGAAAGAGCATCATAGTAAAATTAGCTGCTACAAACTGAAATTTGGAGTAGAAGGAGGYTCACAACACYTGGATCAACTTGGATTATTAGTAATGAGAAAACTATATCAGACTGGTACCTTTTCAACCATTTTGTCCACAAGATCCTTCTGCTTTATCCCCACTGCCATCGCAAACAAGTTTCTCGTCATGTTTACCTCCTCCTGATAAAGTATAAGCAAGTCAGGCATACTATAAAGAAATGAAAAGTAACTAAGACTATTATATCATGATACGTGTTTCATGCCGTTGAAGTGTCAATTAAAAAGATTATGTAAGCTATACCAATAACTTTAAACACAAACAATAAAGAATAAAAATGCATCTACAAGGAGAGGACAAACTTTCAAAAGATATCTAAAGTCCAAATGCTCCCATATCAGGATATGGTGGTGATCTTGCCGCAACTCAAACAGAGCAGGGTATCTCAAAAATTCTTTCAATTTTAATTCTGGACACTTGCCTAAGTATCTTGGCCTCGTATATGAGCACATTTATTAAAGAGTTTAATTTTAATTACTGTAAAAATTTTATATTATCATATTCACTCATGGGATCATGGTATAAATTTGGCAATAAAATATATTGGATGTCTGTAAAACCTAATTGCATTTTACATCTTTACATTTTCAAATCAAGGATAGTATCATCGTGAAGCTGTACATTCAGAAACATATCAATCACATCACTTATAACATGATGTCCCCCTAAAACCGATGGGCATTGGAGAAACTGCAATACCCTATTAACGCGCGGAATTCAAGTATTCAGTTATTCATGACTGACTGAAACTTACAACTTGTCTGCGCTGATGATGCTTCTTCCTTACGGCAGGAATATCCCATAGAGGTCGCGTTTCAAAGCTGGAAGTACTGGACACTATACCAGCAGGTAATGCCTCGCTTCCCCTAGGCCTGCACTGGTTCTACTAAACAAGATAAACAAATATAAGCACCAAAGTTTTGAACATCTAGAATAATAGAACAATGAATATGACTCGTCCAGGGAAAAAAACAATTAATCAGTTAAATATTATGTACAACTTAGTGGATTAAGAATGAAGGCACGGTAAGAGAATGAACCTTGCATTTATCCTTAACTATATCAGTTTCCATTTTCTGAGTCAGYCTGTCCACATTTTGATTCRGAGTGTTCACACTCCAGSTTGTTAGTTTCTGTAGTATGACACGTAGAGGATCATTRTARGATTGGTGGGAAAACAAACAGTACTTAAACAAAAGCCAAAATCAAAACTGGTTGCTTGAACTATAATCAAATACCCTCCAACTTAAATACAGGGCACACTTTAAAACACTGATTTTGTTACCATGGTCGATAACACAACAACTAAGCCTTGTCCTACTTGCCGATCAACTACAATGATCAAATGACACCATAGTGCCTAATCATAAATTTTATCTGTGTTTGAACTGTTTATATTTAAATCTTCCAATAATTTCCACATTTTCTTAAGTCTCTCGCTACCTCTAGCTACGAATACCTTCCAATTCCATCATCTGATTCACTTCCAACCCTAATGTAACCCTTGACAAGGCTTCACTAAACATGTCCATACCATCTAAGCCAAAATTCTACCATCTTTTCTGTGATCTTAGATTATAGATAGATCGTCATCAATGCAGAGAATCGGTTCAATGTTTCATCCTATGTTATGATGCTTCTATTTGTTCATACCTCTCTGTAGCCTTGCGAGAAGGACGAAAAAGCGAAGAACAGGCCAAGACATATCAAACAAACTGCTGGAAATAGGGTATAAGAACAACAATAGTTTCTTTTACTCTTGGAATCAGCAACCAAAACAGCCTGATTCAATGCAAAAGATAAGAATGCTATTAGATTGAAGACAATAATAACACACTAACTCTGAAATTGAATCGAATTGAAAGGAAAAAAAAAAGTTAAGCATTGTTGACGTGAAAACAAAATCTAGTTCAACTGCATGACATGAAGTGTTTAAGCAAGTAATCGATATCACCTATATGGATATAAAAACATTGAATTGGAACATATCCTAATCAAAGAGTGATTTGCGTATCAAGGTGATGAATAAAAGCGTAATTTGAATAACAAGGTATAATGTAACCCTGCGAAATTGATATCAAAATCGGAAGCAAAAAAGAAGAGGCTACGGTTTCTGAAAATAAAAATTCAATTAAAAAGAATAAAAAAGAGAGAAAAGCAAGCAATAGCGATGATAACATGTATATATATTATATATACCCGAGAAGAAGAAGAAGGAGAAGAAGATGAAGGTGACTTCATATTCTGGCGTTGAAAACGCAGAGAATTCTCTGCAGAGGGCTATGTCGTTCTATATGTTACGCATGAACAATTCAAAATAAAAAGTAAACGGAAGAGAACAAAAGAAAAGAAAAGGAAAAAAAAAGAAGTAGCAATAATTGTTTGACGAAAATATTTTATAGTCGCAATAATTAGGATTAGGAGGAATAAACATAAACATAAATATAAATATAGTCAATGAATTTAGTGTGCGATAAGAAAGGAGAAGAAGATGGTGATCGTAATCTTTTAAAATTTAAAAATTAATTGAGTGGATTATAAAACATAAGATTAATTGCTTAAATATAGTAGAGAATGAAAAGAATTAGTTGACGTAAGTAGCGGAAACGGTAAAATATGAAAATGCTTATATACTCCTACTTATTTTTTCCAATTTTTATTTATTTTTATTTTATCATTTTCAAAGCGAAAGAGTGACGGGAAAGAGAATTTTGACGCAGACGAAACAAACACGAGACACACACGAACTCCTCCAAACTCAAACGCCCGCTTTGGCTTTTATCATCCTTTGCTCGTTTTTCTTCTTCGCGTGTTCGGAAGTTACACAATTAGCCGCCAAAAAATATCTACTCTTTCCCTTCTTAACGTTAAACCCTTTTTGTGTGATTTTAACTTTTTAACAAGGTTCAGAAAACCGAACCAATCATCAAACTGCTTTAATTACTAGTTCATTGGTTTATTAGTCTAACCGGTTCAATCGATGGTTCAACCAAAAAAATTGTTTTAAAATAAAATAATAAATAAATTATAAATATACATTCTAAAATATAATTATAGTCTAACAGCAATTCTGCCTACAGCAATTAACAAAAAAATCAAACATTCCATAAATGGCTCGTTCACTTATTAGGATTATGTATGAATTACGAATCTAATTTTAGTTCAAACTAATCTTAAAATTTACAACATGAACTAAGGCTTACATTTTCGCTCAGTCCCTTAGCATTTCTTCCCAAAGATTTGGGATCATGCAAGTGTTTGATTACAAAGAAATTGTAGTGTACTATGTATGAATATAGGTGTCAGCATG
>QBTX01001669.1:0-10071 GCA_003063285.2 Arachis monticola | reverse complement strand
GAGCAAAAGTTAGCAAAAATCTGATTCGGGTTGAAAAAGGATTGCTGATACTGTTGTGATTCTGACACCTCCTCTCTGCACTCGAAATGCATTTAATGGAGCTACAGTGAGTCCAATTTGTGGCTTCAAATGCGTTAGAAGGTAGACATCCAGGGCTTCCAGATATATAATAGCTAACTTTGGCTCAAGGTAAGATGACCCCCCTCGAAACTGCGTCTTCAATGCCCAGTCCATGTGCAGCTCTGCGCGCAGTGCAAGAAGGAAACAGGTTGACAAGTTGGAGATTCAACGCCAGAGGAAACAGCGTTACAACCATGGCGTTGTTGAACAAGCCAAAAACAGGCGCCCAGGCACATAGAAAGAGCTTTCTCTAGTCTCAGTCACCCCAGCACACAACCAAGTGCGGGCCCAGAAGTGTGCGATTTCCTGCCACTAGTCTGATCATGGTTATTCAATTTCTGTAAACCTATAGGGGTTACTAGTTTAGTATTAAACAACTTTTAGAAAAGATTTATTTTGCATCTCATGACATTTTTTAGATCTAACTTTGTACTCTTGGATGGCACATGAGTCTCTAAACTCCATTGTTGGTGGGTGAGGAGCTCTTGCTGTGTGTTCCGATGACATTAATGCACATTACTTTCTCGTTTTCCTATTTTCAAACATGCCTTGTCTAATCCTTAGATTGTCATTTGTGCCTTCATTTAGTGAATGAATGTGATGATCTGTGAATCTCATCACCTTCCTCAACGCATGAACGTGTGCCTGACAACCCACTTCTGTTCTACATTTTAGATTTGGAATGAGTAAAATCTCTTAGATTCCTCAATCAGAATCTCCTTCGTATAAGATAGAATTTATTGGCAGCATCCTTGAGAATCCGGAAGATCTAAACCTTGTCTGTGGATTTCCGAGTAGGATTCATGGATTGGGAATGAATTGGGCGTGACAAGAGCTCTTCAAAACTCGTGAGTTCTGGGTGTAGTGACAGACGCAAAGGATAGTAAATCATTATTCCGGTCATATGATCGCAGAACCTGACAGCAATGATTAGCCGATGCCAACTACGGTGACAGCGCCACCGTGGCACCATTATCACCTGAGAGGATGGCAAGTAGCCATTGACAAACCGGCTGAATAAACTTCCACCAATACACAGTTAGACCCCATAGGACCAGGGACGTCGTGTGCGAAGAAGAACGACAGGGAAGAAAGGAAAGACACGAAGATTCAACAAGACAAAAGCTCTCCAAAACTCACGACATTATTCTCATATTAACGTCATAACATGTATTTATTTCATGCTCTCTTATCCCTCGCAATTCAAATTTGATAAGTGCATTATTTTATTGTTTTCCTGATTAAGATTTACAAGATAGCCTTTGTTTGCTCAATACGACTATCTCCATGGGATTCGACCCTTACTCACAAGGTATTACTTGAACGACACAGTGCACTTGGCTGGTTAGTGTGCGAATTTGCTTAAAAAATCAGTAATATTGACATGACATTAATAATTCTGTGCACTAGGTTTGGAGCCTTTACCAGGATTTGTTCGAGTCTGGAGATCACAATTCCATGCACAAAGTTTTTGGCACCATTAAGTAAGGTGGTGGTCTAGATCAAGCAACTTTTCTTTATTTCTTTTCAAAATAATTTTTTTGATTAAATCTTGGACCCAAACTTTAAGTTTGGTGTTTTTGTTAATATCTTTTTATAATTTTTCAAAAAATTTTAGTTTGGTTTTCTAAAAATTTTAAGGTTTGGTTTTCCACTTCGGTGGTTTTTCCTCCAACAATTTTTTCGGAAAACAAAGGAGCATTAGATCAAAATTTTTAAGGTGTGTGTTTCTTTTGTGTGTTTTTCTCTTTCATCATTATAATTCAAAATAAAAAAAAAACACATCAAATCTATTTTTTGTCTGTTATTTACTTCACATAAATTTTCGAAAAAAATAGAAAAAAAAAAAAAAAAAAAATATTGAAAAATAAATCTTTTTCAAATCATATCTTTTCCAACTTTTTTTTTTTTTTTTTTTTTTTTTTTCAAAACTTTCTAACCATTTTTCTCTTTTACTCTCTCTCCATTTTTTCGAAAATTTTTTTTTTTTCAATTTTATTTCAAATTTATTTTATTTTTAATTATTTTATTTAGAAATAAATAAATAAATAAATAAATAATATAAATAACAAATTATTTGTCTCTATTTTTCAATCATCTCCCTTTCTTCGTCATGGATCTAAGTGGACATGAACAGTCTAGAAGACTCTGGGGTCATATGCCTACCTCATTACTGTTGCATACGGGAGTAGTATATCAGTTATACCCTCCTTGGACCAGTCAGTAGCTTTTGACTGAATCCTCAAGCTCGATATCGATTGGTGCATCCAAATGTTGCCGCAGGTATTCCGGTCTACATTCGCACAAGAAAGAACTATCTACCGAGACAGTTTCGGGCACAGTTTTTACAAATTGCTGACCACCACACAGTACCTGATACAGAAAGCAGGATCAGCATGTCTACAGATTATTACGGTTCCCATTTAGCTAAAATTCCAAGCTAAGAGGTGGTTAAAAAACCAACCAAAAAAAAAAAAAAAAAAAAAAAAAAAAAAAAAAAAAAAAAAAAAAAAAAAAAAAATACTTTTCTCCAAAACGGATGACACAGCCAAGGCTGGACCATCCAATGGCTGTTAAACAAGAGACTAATGAATCCCTTTATCCACATATGACTGCCCTGGGGAAGATGATACACGAGACCGATCACGCTGTCGAGAACGAACAAATTGCCTGAGATATTTTCAGAGTTTGGAACAGTTCAGTCCTAGACCATTTTCGATGCTCATATACTGCGGGCTTAGTAGACAATTAGTTCATGATGTCTCGTAGACTACCTCAGGCTGGTGAATTCATCCACATGAGGAAACAATTGAGTAAGCTCAAGAGGCCCTCACTTTGCATACAGTTACCAAAAAATCAGCGATTCTTAACTTACCAGCTAGCGTACAAACCTTCCATAAAGAACGGCAGCCTAACAGTACCAGTGACTACTGACACTCCACGTCTTACGGCTGGCAACAACGCTACTTGAATCAATCTGCCACCAACCTGGATTTGTCTAACTAAACCAAGTCTTAGCCGAACTTTTCACAAGGAGAGTACCTACAAGAGAACAAGGATGGCTAATATAAATAAGGAAGAACAACCAAGGCTTGAAACAAGAAAAACAAGAAAAAAAAAACAAATACAGAAAGAACAGCCACAGCCAGTTCAATTAAGAAGTGGGAAAACATTAAAGACCCCACCTCAAGGCAGCAAGGAGCCAAGAAATGAGCAAACTACCCAAATTCCAACCTGAGGACGTAAAGAGCGCCGGGGAAAAAAATAATTCTGCACTAAAACGCCCGAAAATTTGAAGAGTGGAAAGCGTGGCGGAACCTGAACGCCCCAAACCAATTGCTCAGCGCCTCACTTGGCGTTTCCAACCCATAAAGAAACAAGCAAGAAGGAACTGGCGGTCTTGAACGCCAAAGGAAGCACAGTTTTGGCGTTCAGATGCCCAAGGAACAGCATGAGAAGCTTGGCGTCTAACTGTCACTCAAGCTGTCCAACCCTGTGACTCAATTTGCCAGTGTAGGGATCAAACACACACAAGTGCTAATACCAACCCCTCTAAGGGTTCTCAAACCACTTCTGTAGGAAATAAACCTGCAACAACCAAAGTTGAGGAATATAAAGCAAAGATACCTTATCCTCAAAAACTCCGCCAATAGGAGCCAGGATAAGCAATTTCTCGCTTTGTAGATTATCTCAGGACCCTTGAAATAAATATTCTGTTTGCAGAAGCACTTGAGCAAAATACTTCTTATGCAAGTTCATGAAAGAGATCTTTACGTCATAAGAAGATTGGGAGAGAATACTAAAAAAAATGTTCTCCTCACTGAAGAAAGCAGTGCAGTCATTCTGAAAGCTTTCCTGAAAAGCCTAAAGATCCCGGAAGCTTTCTTGATACATGCATATTAGAGGGTAAATGCACCAAGACAAGCCCTTATGTGATCCACGGGGGGCAAGCATCAACCTAATACCTGCATCCACTATCAGAAAGCGTGGTTTAACTGAAGAAGTTTAAACCAACCCGGATATGCTTCCAACTTGCTGATGGCTCCATTAAATTCCCATCAGCCGGTGATTTGAGACGGGACATGATTGTTAGGGTTGGGCCATTCGCCCTCCCCACTGACTTCGTAGTGCGGAGATGGAGGAGCACAAAAGAGTGGACTCTCATTCTGTGAAGACCTTTCCTAGCAATGGGACGAACTCTCATTGATGGACAAAAAGGGGAAGTAACACTACTGAGGAGTTCATGAGGATGAGTTCGTGCCGAATGCTGTTAAGGCCATGCAGCATCCCAGACACACCCAAAAGACTGCTATGAAAGTTGGGATCTTTATGTTTTGTGGAGGAGATTAAACATGGCTGGAGAGTCTCGAATCAAGAGCTTGGGGAAAACATCTTCTTAAAGATGTTTCGCCTGATCTAGAGGATTCAGAGGAATTGAACGAGCAGTCTATGAAATTTCCTTCATTGACGAGGAAAAATCCTCCTAAACCCCAGCTCAAACCATTACCACCATCTTCCTTGAAATATGCATTCTGGGAGAAGGTATACTTCTCCAGTGATCATAAGCTCTTGTTTAAATTTCCACAGGAAGAGGAAGCAATAATTCAAGTGCTAAGGACGCACAACACAGCTCTTGGGTGGTCCATAAGTGACCCCTTTAAGCGGTATTAAGCCCGTAGCATGCATGGCACACATTTCTTATTGGAGGACAATGCTAAGCCAGTGGTTCAAGCCACAGATGCGGCTAAATCCTGCCATAAAGGAAGTGGTGCCAGAGAAGAGGCACCAAATTGTTGAAGGCTGTGGACATTATTATATCCTATTGCTGATAGCCCTTGGGTGAGCCTGGTTCAAGTTGTCCCCAAAAAGAGAGGCACTGCAACAGTGGTTTATAATGGAACAAAAAATCATGAACCCAATACGGTTCTTACAAGAACAGTTACAGGTGGCGCATGTGGTTAAGTTTGACTATAGAAGGCTTAATACAGCCACCAAGAAGGATCATTTTCCTCTTTCATCAAGACCAGATGCTAGAGAGACTAGCAGTTCATGATTATTACTGCTTTTGGATGGCTATTTAGGCTACAAACAAATACTTTGAAATTTTATAAAAAAAATTGAATCAGAGAAAACAGCACTCACATGTCCATCTGGAGAATTTGCATACAGAAGGATGCCCTTTAGGGCTGTCATGTAATGCACTGCCAACCTTTCAGAGATTGCATGCCTCTCTATTTTTCTCTGATATGGTGGAAAAAATTTCTGGGACAGTCCCTTCATGGATGACTTCTCTAGTATCATGAGACTCATTCAGCTCCTGTCTTGATCAACTTACACTGGTTTTGAAAAGATGGCAAGAGACCAACCTGGTTTAAACTGGGAAAAATGTCACTTTATGGTAACTGAAGGCATTGTCCTTGGGCAGTAAAATTTCAAAACAAGGGAATTACGAGGTTTGGCTCAAGCTAAAAATTAGAGGTACTTGACAAATATTACCTCACCACTCTTGGCCAATGTTAAGCGCAATCAAAGGTTTGTCTGGGGCATGCAGGTTCTATGAGGAGGGTTTTAAAGGGAATTTTCAAAAAAATTGCAAAACTCTAAAGGCAACCTGCTAGCTGCTTGACACGCCATTTTTGTTTTGACACAGAGTTCCTGCAGGCGTTTGAAACCTGAAAGCTAAGCTTAGCACAAATAGCATCAGTTATCTCTGCACCAGACTGGATATTACCATTCGAATTAATGTGTGATTGCAGTGACCACGCCATTTGCTTGTATACTGGGGCAGGAGCATTGACAAACTTCTACATGATCAATTTTATTATTGCTAGCACTCCTAAAGCAAGCCGTGTTTCAAATGATGCCCAGAACAATTTAAGAAAAACCACGGAAAAGGAATTGCTTGCAGTCGTTTATGCCATTGACAAGATTATAGTCTATTAGTAGGATCAAAGGTGTTTGTGTACACTGACCATGATGCTCTTAATTATCTACTTACAAAGCAGGAATTCAAACCCAAGGCTTATAAGCAATGGGTATTACTTCTGCAAGAGTTTTGAATAGAAATAAGAACAGAAAAGGGACAAAAACCAAGTGGCAGATCACCAGTCTCGAATAGAGCTAGTTGAAGGGGCGTCCCTCCCCCTTATTGAGATCTCTGAAAGCCTTTCCGGATTGAGCATTTGTTCGGCCATCCTCAGAATAATACCATGGTTTGCAGACATAGCAAACTATAAAGCTGCAAGGTTCCTACCCGAAGGCTTACAGCAGGCAACAAAAGACAAAAATTAATTCCTCCTGAACTGTCAATAGTACTACTTATGGGAATGACAACCCCTTCTCCTTTAGAGATGCTGCGCAGCGACGGGAATATTCCGTAGGTGTGTGCCTAGAGAAGAAGCACAGAGCATCTTATGGCATTGCCATGAGTCGCACAGTATGGAGGTCATTTCGGAAGTGAGCGAACAACCAAGTCCTTCCGGAAGGTGGTGTCTATCTGGCTCTTACAACAATCTTGACAGATGCCAGTTCCCTGGAGAAGTGCTACGTTAACACTGCTGACAGTTGCCAGGGAGAATGACTGGTAATCTGCCTCATAGTTTTGCCATGCCTCAATAAGGGGTCTTGGAGACTGAGTTGTTTGATGTATGGAGAGTTGATTTTATGGGGCCTTTCCCACAATCATACATTAACACTTATAGTGTTTGAATCGTACGTTCCGTGGTATTTGGGCAGACAATCTGAGACTAATGTTTGTATCCGAAAAATGGGTGGTCAGACGAATTCCCACCCACCAATGGATAACTAAAACGTCTTCTGAAGTTCTCCAGAAACATTATATTCAGCAAGGTATTGGTGCCCTAGTTCAGTTACTAATCATAGTGATGTGGGCCACATCACTATACTGCAACAAACAGCTTTAATTTGCCATGGTCCGGTATGGGATTCGCCACAATATAGCTGCGAAGGTGGCGGAACGTCCATATCACCACAGACATGGATTAATGGGCAAGCTACACTGCAAGTTTCTGAACGAGAGGAACTGAAAAGAATCATAGCTGCAGACCATCGGACTGTAAGTACTCAGTAATGAATAACGGTATTCTTGGCACGATAGCTTGTGATGGCTATGCTGCTTTAGTGGGCTGTACCTTCATGAATACGAGCATTAGTAGAAGGATCTCCGTATAGGGACCTCTCGCGGTACTCTTCACTTGTGGTATCTGCCGTACAGGCTACGTGCATCACTGTCGTGGAACTGCGCAACATGGAAGGCTACGTGCTACCGAAGCAACCAGTTCTCTTATAAAACTTTAGATGCATAATACTGAGATGATACAGAGCATTTGCTTTCCAGGGCTGAGACTATCGAGCCTTAGAGGAATTCAAGTGAGTGTCACTGCTTAAATCGAATTAAGAACTGCCAATGGCTAGATAAAGAGAAAGTCTACACAGGTATGCACTGACAGAAAGCATGTCATCTATGAATCTGCTTATATACCAGGACAAAGGTTCTATTGAGCTTGTTTAACTCTATGCTCAGGCTATTCCCAGGAAAACTCAAATCCTGTTGGATGGGACCGTTTGTGATTACTGGTGTATCACCATATGGTTACTGTGGAAGCATCTAATACCACCTTTGATTACGGTTCATAAAAGAAGTTCAGTTGTTAAGGACAAGACAGTCAGACACATTATCTTGAAGGCATTGTTGAGCAAGAGTGCTCGAGGCTGAAGCTAGATTAAAAGGAATAACATCCTGTCCTAAGCGGCTAAACCAAGCTGTCCCTAACCATGTGCTTGTGGCGTGAAGGTGTCAAGTAAAAACTTGAGACTGAGCGGTTAAAGTCGAGGTCCAAAGCAAAAAGAAGAGTGTGCTTAAGAACCCTGGACACCTCTAATTGGGGACTCTAGCAAAGCTGAGTCACAATCTAAAAAGGTTCACCTTTTTCTTGGCCACAACTTCATAGAAGTGGTCTTGATAGACCTTTGAGATGAATCTCTCCATCTCCATGACTCGGAGGTGGAAGCTATTGCCTTCCCTTTCCTCTTTCTATAGGTTTCTCCGACCTTCGGTGCCATTGATGGTTATGGAAAAACAAAAAAGCTTAGCTTTTTCCACACCAAACTTAAAAGGTTTGCTCGTCCTCGAGCAAAAGAAGAAAGAAAGGAGTAGAAGAAGAAGAAATAAAGGGGATGGAGGGTAGTGGTGGTTTCGGCCAACGGTGGTAATAGTGTGTATGATGTGTGAAATTGAAGGTAGTGAGGAGGGGTATTTATAGGGTAAGGGAGAGGGAGAATTCGGTCATGAAGGGGTGGTTTTGGGAGGGAAATGGTTTGAATTTGAATGGTGAGGTAGGTGGGGTTTTATGATGGATGGATGTGAGTGGTGAAGAGATATGGGGGAGAGGGTAGGATTTGATAGGTGAAGGGTATTTGGGGAAGAGTTATTGATGGGATTAGTCAACGGTATTTGGGGAAGAGTGTTATGGAAAGGAGTGAAGAGGAGAGAAGAAGAGGTGGGGTAGGTGAGGGTCCTGTGGGGTCCACAGATCCTGAGGTGTCAAGGAATTCTGCTCCCTACACCATTCTGGCGTTCAAACGCCCACTGTGTGCCAATTCTGGCATTAAACGCCAGCTTTGCTACCTTTCCTGGCGTTAAACGCCAGTCTGCTGCCCATTTCTGGCGTTTAACACCAGCCAGACGCCAGACAGCCTTTTCTGGCGTTAAACGCCCAGAGTGCTGCCCATTCTAGCGTTTAACGTCTAAAATGCTGCCAGGCTGGGCATTAAATGCCCATTCTGCTATCCTTACTGGCGTTTAAACACCAGTAAGCCTGTCCTCCAGGGTATGCTATTTTTGATGCTATTTTTCATTTTGCTTTAATTTTGCAGTTGTTTTTATGACTTCACATGATCATCAACCTAAAAAAAACATAAAATAACAATGGAAAATAAATAAATATAAATAAATAACATTGGGTTGCCTCTCTAACAAGCGCTTCTTTAATGTCAATAGCTTGACAGTGAGCTCTTAGAGAGCTTCACAGAGACTCAGAGCTTGATGATCGCCTCCCAACACCAAACTTAGAAGTTGAGTGTGGGGCTCTGTTTAACTCTGTATTGAGAGAAGCTTTTCATGCTTCCTCTCCATGGTTACAAAAGAAGATCCTTGAGCCTTAAACAKAAGGTAGTCCTCATTCAATTGAAGGACTAACTCTCTTCTGTCCACATCAATCACAGCTCTTGCTGTGGCTAGGAAGGGTCTTCCAAGGATGATGAAATCATCTTCATCCTTCCCAGTGTCTAGGATTATGAAGTCAGCAGGGATGTAATAGCCTTCAACCTTCACTAAGACATCCTCTACAAGTCTATAAGCCTGTTTCCTTGAATTGTCTACCATCTCTAGTGAGATTCTTGCAGCTTCTACCTCAAATATCCCTAATTTCTCCATTACAGAGAGTGGCATGAGGTTTATACTTGACCCAAGGTCACACAGAGCCTTTTTAAAGGTTATGGTGCCTATGATACAAGGTATTAAGAATTTTTCGGGATCCGGTTTCTTCAGAGGTAATTTCTGTTGAACCAAGGTATTCAGTTCATTAATGAGCAATGAAGGTTCATCCTCCCAAGTCTCATTACCAAATAACTTGGCATTCAGCTTTATGATTGCTCCTAGATACTGAGCAACTTGCTCTTCAGTAATATCTTCATCCTCTTCAGAGGAAGAATACTCAACAGAGCTCATGAATGGCAACAGTAAGTTTAGTGGAATCTCTATGGTCTCTGTATGAGCCTCAAATTCCTTTGGTTCCTCATTGGGGAACTCTTTAGTGGCCAGTGGACGTCCATTGAGGTCTTCCTCACTGGAAATCACTGCCTTTTCTTTCTCCCTAGGTTCGGCCATGTTGGTTGTATTTATGGCCTTGCATTCTCTCTTTGGATTCTCTT
>QBTX01001582.1:22826-37621 GCA_003063285.2 Arachis monticola | reverse complement strand
AAGAAGATACAACTTCCAAACTTAAATTTTTACTTGTCGCCCAAGCAACTAAAAAAAAATAGATGAAAAGAAAGAGTAATATATAATAAATTTTCCAAAATATCAATGAAGCTTAGTTCCAATTAGATGAGCGGAGCCAGTAAGCTTTTTGCTTTCTGAATAGTTTTGGATATTCACTTTTTCCTTTGAAGTTCAGAATGATAGTGCTCATAGGAACTCAGAATTCAGATAGTGTTATGATTCTTCCTAGCAATATGGTTGATTCTTGAAACACAGCTACTTTAGAGTCTTAGCCGTGACCACTAAGCATTTTGTTTTCCAGTATTCACCAACCGGATACATAAATGCCCACAGACACATGACTGGGTTGAACCTCTTCAGATTGTGACTTATCTTTGCTTAGAGTCCCAAGTTAGAGGGCGGTGCCACAGAGCTCTTAAGCACACTCTTTTGCTTTGGACCATGACCTTTAACCACTCAGTCTCAAGCTTTTTACTCTGGACCTTTCATGACCACAAGCACATGGTTAGGACAGCTTGATTTAAGCCGCTTAGGCCAGGATTTTATTCTTTGGCCCTCCTATCCATTAATGCTCAAAGCCTTGAAATCCTCTTACCCTTGCCTTTTATTTAAGGGTTCTAATTTTCTTTTTTCTGCTTGCTTTTTCTTTTTCTTTATATATATATTATATATTCATTTTTTTGTCGCAAGCTTTGTGTTTTTCACTGCTTTTTTCTTTCTTCAAGAATCAATTTATTTTTTTCTTTTTTTTATTCATTTTTTACTTTCCCTTCTTTCATTATTCTTTTAAGAGCCAACCAATTTTAAGCATTCATAAAACTTCACTATAAAAACATTGCACTGTTCAAGGCATTCATTCAAAAACAAAAAGTATGCCACCACATTCAAAAAATTAGGACTAATTCAAGATAAATTTCGAAATTATGCACACTTCTTGTTCTTTTTGGCAAATAAAAACATTTTTTTTTTCCTTTAAGAAAGGTGAGGGATTCATAAAATCATTCATAGCTTTAAGACATAGACTCTAAACTTATTGATCATGAAATTAAAAATAAGACATAAAAAAATATAAAGCAGACAAATAATAGATAAAGAAAGGGAAATAAGACATGTGAAAAATAAATGACTACTCAATACTAATGCTTATGTAACTCTTAAAATAGGTTCCTAATAATAAAAGTTATCACGAGTAAGATTAGGACTCAACATCCTTTGATTTGAGGGGTGGTGCTCCTTCAAATTTGTGGACTTCCAAGCTTCTTCAAAGGGATATTAGCTTCTGACGCTTCAGCTCCATGTATTTCACGCCCTTGTTTCTCTTGTTCTATGAGCATTTGCAGAGCATGCTGTTTTTGATTCTGCTGTTCTTCTTTGAGCTGATTCACAGCTTCCTAAAGCTTGGTGACAGATGCTCTAGAGCGGGCCCAATAGTCAATTGAGAAATTTCTGGAGGAGCTCATGCGCCCCCATCTTGATTGAGTTATCTTGAATTTGAGGTCCATCCATCACTTTTGTTGGTGATTGGACGTTCAACTGTGATATATTCATCCACACCCATATGTACCCCCGCATCTTTGCATAGCAGACTAATCAAGCTTAGATAGGCCAATTTGGCCTCAGTGGATTCCTTTTTTGCAACAATGTAAATTTTCAATAGGGATCAACTGATCAATCTCTACCTCCTTCCCTAGCTTTAATACAGTTGGAATCATCACTGCCCTCTTGATTAGTGACTTCAGATCGGTTGTTAGTTGGGAGTATAAACGCCCAATGAATCCAGCCAATCCTCTGGCAACTGGTTTTAGATGTCCTCTCTTAAAACTGGTTTGGGACACCTTTGAATTGGTAATCCGTTGGTTCCAGGGAGGCTATGTCCTCTAGAACTTGATCCAGCCTTTTATCTTGGCCATTCTCCATTAAAGGACTCTGGATCATCTTGTAGTTGAGGAAGTTTAAAGAGAACTTCTCTCACTTTATTAAGGTGGAAGTAAATATATCTTCCCTTCTGACCATTGTCCGAAAGGTGTAGAAAGCAAGTTTCCTTCTAATTTTTGTTCCTCTGTCATCCAAGATTTTGCAAAAGAATCCTGGACCATGTTTCTATCCAACATGTATCTCAGGTTAGCCAGGACTTCCCAGCCCCTGTTTTAAATCTGCTCATTGGATCTCCGCGAATTCATCGTTTTTCAGATTAATCTAACTTCTGGGATCGCTGATCTTCTGCAAACACAATCTTTGAGGTAATGAGTCTGCATGTTCTATTGGTGCAGAAATTCTCCTGCATCCAAAGTGGCTTTTGGGTTGCCTTCTTTCTTGCCTCTTGAGTTGGTTGTTTTCCTTTGGGAGCCCATGAGTTCGTTTGTTTTGGCTCAGGGATCACGGAGACTACACCAAACTTAGTTTACTTCTTGCCCTCAAGTAAAAATAAAAAGAAAGAAGATGAATGGATGGAAGAAGAAATATTACGAATGATGGAGTAAAGGGGATGGCCGAATGTATAAAATAAAGGGAGGGAGGGAATGGGTTCAAAATTTAGTAGAAAAAAAAGATATGATTGAAAGATATGATGATAAAAGATAAACATGATATGAAAAAGATGAGATTTCTTTTCAAAAATTTAAAGATAGGAAAAAAGATGATGAAGGAAGATTTAAACTGAATTTTTTGTTTATGCTTCTAGAAATAAAAGATTAATATGAATGAGTTTTTAAAAAAAATTTAAAAGAAATTTGGAAAGATGATTGAGATTTAAAGAGAAATTTGAAAACGAAATTGAAAAGGAATTAAAAGAAATTATTAAGGTTTATGAATTTTTGTTAATGGAAATTAAAAAAATGATGTTTGTAATGTTTAGATGCAGAAAATTTTGAATTTAAAACATGAAATTTGAAAAAAAATTTGAATTGAAAAACGAAATTACCTCTCCCCTAGCTATTATGGCGTTAAACGCCCAGAATGATACCTATTCTGGTGTTTAACGCCCATCTGGTGTGCCATTTTTGGGTGTTAACGCCAGAAATCTTCTTTGAGCTGGGCGTTTTTCTAAACGCCCAGAATTATTGTCCATTCTGGCGTTTAATCCACAGGAATGATACTTTAATGCGTTAAACTGCCAGAATGGTAGCCATTCTGGCGTTTAACGCCAAATGCCTCTATTACTGCTTTGCAGCCAGTGAGCTTCTTTTCTCTGTGATTTCTCTGCTTTATATCTTGAACCTCCATTTCCATGACTTATTTACTGAAAATATATTAACTTAACATGAAATAAAAAATTAAATAGACTTATATAACTGTTAATAACAGTCTTAATTTATTGTAACTGGCTGGGTGACTCCCAGCAACAAAGCCGCTTCTTTACTGTCTTTAGCTGGACTTTACTGAGTTTTAACTTTAGTCTCAGTTTGAGCATTCTGCCTCAAAATTGCCATTCAAGATATATTTGATCTCTGTCCATAACAATGAACTTATTTGTCGAATCAATATCTTGAAGCTCTACATAACCATATGGGAGACACACTTGTGATCACATTATGGTCCCCTCCACGGATTTTAATTTCCCAGGAAAAATCTTGAGCCTGAGTTGTAAAAAAGTAAGACCTTCTGTCGATGTCTCAAAAGACTCTAGATGATAGGCCTTTTTGTTCATGCCATTCTTTTTGCTTTCTCTTTATAAAATTTTTTCTGAGCATTTTCGAAAGCATTGAGTCTGAACTCCTCCAGCTCATTTCAACGGAGCGAACCTTTTCTCTCCTAGCTATCTTGAGCATCAAGGTGTTAGGAACACTGGTTACCAATAGGCCTTGTGTTCCAATTCCACTGGCAGATACAGGCTTTTCCATACACAAGCTAGGTATGGGAGTCCCTATGGAGTCTATGAATGCTGTTCTATTATGCCCACAGAGCATATCCAGACTTCTTGCCCACTCCCTTCTACGTAGTACCTTACAGTCCTTTCCAGGGATTCATGTTTTAGTTTCTATCGAGGGACCTTTAGCCTTGCCATTTTAATCTTGGATGATATGGAGTTGCCACTTATGGTTAATTCCATATCGACCAGAAGCCAGAGTCAAGCTTTATTACAGAAATGAGTGTCCGTCCATCACTGATCAATGTTAGTACTCTGGGACACCGAATCTGCTGAAGATATGCTTCTGAGAAACTTCATCACTGTCTTAGTAATATTAGTGGGATAGTATTGCAATCGCCTCTTACCCATTATTAGATACATAGTCTAGCAGGCACCAGAATATAAGTTTTTGAAGTTGATTGTGGAAAAGGTCCCATGAAGTCAATACCTCATACATCAAACAACTCAATCTCTAGGAATCCTTGCTGAGGCATGGCATAACCTGTGAGGTGCAGATTACCAGCTCTCTTGGCAAATGTCACAGTTAATGTACAAACTGCTCGGAGCTCTATAGAGAGTAGCCAGTAGAAAAGCCACATTAGAGAACCTTTGTGGATATTCGCTCACCTCCAAAGTGTCCTCCATATTGTGTCCATGGCATTGCCATAGGATCTTCTGTGGCCTCTTCTCTAGGCACACATCTGCGGATTACTCCGTCTGCACACCTCTTAAAGAGATATGTTCATCCCACAAAGAGAGACTTTGCATCAGAAATCAACCTTTTCATTTGTTGTTTACTGTTACTCTTTGGGTATGAATCTCATAGCTTTATAGTTTTGCAATGTCTACAAACCATTGGTAATCTTGAATGGCAAAGAGTTGCTCATCCGGAAAGTTTCAGAGATCTCAGTAGGAGGGAGGGACGCCCCATCTCACTGGTTTCTATCGGACAGGTGATCTGCTACCTGGTTCTCGTCCCTTTTGCGTCTCTTATTTCTATATAAATACTCTTACAAAATAAACACCCATCTTATGAGTCTAGGTTTGAATCCTGCTTTGTGAGAGATATTTCAGAGCAGCATTGTTCAGTGTCTACACAATTCACTTTTGATCCAACTAAATAAGATCTTAACTTGTCAATGGCATAAACCATTGCATTGCAACTCCTTTGTGTTTTGTAAATTCTTCTGTGCGTCATTCAAAAACACGGCTAGCATACAGTAAAGACGTCGCAGAAGCTTGTTTATGCCTCTACCAATACTGCAGACAATGGCGTGGTCATATGGCATCACAATTAGTTCGAATGGTAATGTCCAGTCTGCATGTAGATTGACGGGTGCTGTGACCAGCTTTGCTTTCAGAGTCTCAAACGCCTGTAGACACTAGTGTGTCCGAAAGATAAATGGCAATGTCAGCAGCTAGAAGATTGCTCAAAGATTTTACAATTTTTGAAAATCCTTTATAAACCTCCGTATAGAATCCTGAATGTCCAGAAAGCTTCTGATTGCCTTAACATTGGTAGGTTGTTGTAATTTTTCATATTACATCTACCTTAGCTTGATCCAACCTTTTTCCCTTAAATTTTGACAATTTTGTTGCCCAGGGACAATTCCTTCATCACTATAAAGTGACATTTTCCCAATTAAAAACCAAGGTTAGTCATCTTGGCACCCTTTCAGAACAAGTGCTAGAGGGTCAAGACAAGTGAGCTAAATGAGTCTCCAATATATTTAGAAGTCATCCATGAAGAATCCAGAAATTTCTCTACCATAGTCAAGAAAAAGATAGAGGAGCATGACCTCTGAAAAGGTCAGGTGCATTGCACAACCCAATGGCATCCTTTCTGTAGGCGAAAAACTCCAAAAGAACAGTGAATGCTATTTTCCTCTTGGTCTGAGGATCTACTGCTAATTTGTTGTAACCTGAATAGCCATCCAAAAAGCAGTGTATTCAAGACCTGCTAGTCTTTCTAGTATCTAGTCTATGAATGGTTAAAGAAAATGATCCTTTTCTGGTGGCTGTTATTGAGTCTTCTGAGTCAATACACATAACACCATCCTGTAACTGTTCTTGTCAGGAACCAGTTCATTTCTTTTTATTATAAAACCTACAATCATGCCTCCCTTCTTGGGGAACAACTTGGACAGGGCTTCGACCCAGGGTTATCAAAAATAAAGATAAATAATCCCAACCTCTAGTAACTTAGTGACCTCTTTAATGCACTACCTCCTTCATAGCTGGAAGTGTAAAATGTCATAAGTTACAAAATGAATCTCTAAAAGTAGTTTTTATACTAAACTAGTAACTTAGGTTTACAGAAAATGAGTAACTAAGTGCAGATAGTGCATAAATCTACTTTCGGGACCCACTTGGTGCGTGTCTGGGCTGAGCTTTCTAGCTTTCACGTGTATATGCTCAAAGTTGGAGTTAAACGCCACCCTGGGTGCCAAAATGGGCGTTTAACGCCAAGAATTATGCCAGTTCTGGCGTTTTATGCCAGAAAGTTTTAGGCTGGCTTTGGACGCCAGTTTGGGCCATCAAATCTCAGGCAAAGTATGAACTATTTTATATTGCTAAAAAGCCCAAGATGTCTACTTTCCAAAGCGATTGAGAGCGCGCCATTTGGGCTTTTGTAGCTCCAGAAAATTCACTTCAAATGCAGGAGGGTCAGAATCCAACAGCATCTATAGTCCTTTTTCAGCCTCTGAATCAGATTTTTGCTCAGGTCCCTCAATTTCAGTCAGAAAATACCTGAAAATACCGAAAAACACACAAACTCGTAGTAAAGTCCAGAAATGTGATTTTTGAATAAAAACTAATAAAAATATAATAAAAAGTAACTAAAACATACTAAAAACTATGTAAAAAAGTGCCAAAAAGGGTATAAATTATCTGCTCATCAACTTACCGAAGGGGATTTGTGCTGTGCAAATTCCCGGTCATCAAGTTTTTGGCACTGTTGCCGAGGATTAATTTAGATTGATAGTGACTAAGTAGGTGATAGTCTAGATTAGGCAATTTTCTTTTGTTTTCTTTCAAGCATATTAACTGTTTGACACATTGTGTCTACTAACTCTAACATTCACTCTAGCAATAGAGTGTTCATTTGTCATTTTTGTTTGTTTTGTGTTGTATATGCCAGGGGGAAAAAGAGGTGCTTATACTTCCTTTGATTCTGAACCTGAAAGAACCTTCCTGAGACTTAGAAGAGAAGCAAGAGGGGAAGGGTGTGATCAGAGAAGAAGATTCAGAAGAGGATCTTGATCAAGTCATGGAGGACAACATGCATAATCCACCTGAGGAGGTTGCCAATAACCATGGTCAACCTTCCAGGAGAGTGCTAGCCTCCTATACCATCCCTGATCCTAGAAACAGTGGGAGTAGCATTCTTACTCTAAATGTGAATGCCAACAACTTTGAGCTTAAACCACAGCTTATTACTCTGGTTTAGAACAACTGCCAATATGGAGGAAGTGCTTCTGAAGACCCAAATCAACATTTCTCTATTTTCTTGAGGATATGTGACACTATCAAAACCAATGGGGTGCATCCAGACATCTACAAGCTGCTACTGTTTCCCTTCTCTTTAGGGGACAAGGCTACTCAATGGTTGGAAACATTCCCAAAAGAGAGCATCACCAATTGGGATGACTTGGTTAGCAAGTTCTTAGCCAAGTTCTACCCCCTCAAAGAATCATCAAGCTCAAGACTGATGTGCAAACATTCAGAAAATTAGAGGGAGAGTCACTATATGAAGCTTGGAAGAGGTATAAGGCACTAATCCGAAGATGCCCTCCAGACATGTTTAGTGAATGGGTGAAGCTTCATAATTTCTATGAAGGTCTATCCATGAAAACAAGAAAGGCTTTGGACTACTTTTTAGGAGGGTCCCTTCAAATGATGAAAACTTCACAAGAGGCACATGATCTCATAGATATGGTGGCCAACAACCAGTATTTCTACTCCTCAAAAAGAGAAGAAGCCCCAAAGACAGGAGTCTATGAGTTTGAAGGTGTGGATGCCATTTTAGCCCAGAACAAGCTAATGCACCAGCGAACTTCAACAATAGATGGAGATAATGTCAAAGAGGATGGACGGATTGCAACTGGTTGCAGTTAGCACAACAAGTCAACCTCCAACTGTTTGGGGATAACATGAAGAAAGTTATGAGGTGTGCAACAATGAGCAGCAGCCTGAACAAGTCCACTACATGCACAATCCAAGTTCTGGCTAAAATGACTTCAATGGGATACATACAATCCCTCATGGAAAAACCATCCCAACCTGAGATGGGAAAAAAACCAGAACCAATGGCAGAGGAACTCTAACCCCAACAATTTTCACAACACAAGCAATCAAAACCACCACCCTACTAACAACAATCCATATAGAAAACCCTAAAACAATAACTCCACATCCACATACTACCCATAAAATAACCCTTCAAACACCCCAACCAACTTCCATCAACCATCAACATCCCACACTCAACCATAGCGATATCAAGAATCCTAAAGAATCTCCAACTTGGAGATAATGATGGATAAATTCATGAAGAATCAAGAGATGGTCAGCAAAAAATTATGAAGCATCTATGAGAAACCTTGAAAGGCAAATTGAGCAACTGTCTAAGCAGACTGTTGAGAGACCAAGCAACACATTCCCAAGTGACACCATTCCTAACCCCAAGGAAGAATGCAAAGCTATACAACTCAGGAGTGGAAAGACATTGGGAGATGATACCAAGGTTGCCAACAAGGAACAAATAGAGGTTGACAAGAATGACAAGGACTCCAAGAAAGATGAAGAACCACAAACTTCACTGAAGAGTAAGCAACTCTCAGAGGCATAACCACAAGAGCAGAGGAAGGAGGTGAAGCCATATGTCCCTCCACTACCCTATCCTCAGAGATTGTACAAGGAGCTCAAAGACCAATAATTTCCTAAATTCTTAGAGATTTTCAAGAAGCTAGAGATCAACCTTCCACTTGCTGAGGCCTTAGAATAAATGCCTCTCTATGCAAAGTTCCTCAAGGAACTCATCAACAAGAAGAGGAGCTGAAAAGAAAAAGAAACCATGATCCTGACCCAGGAGTGTAGTACTGTGATTCAAAGAGGCATCCCACCAAAACTCAAGGACCCAGGGGGTTTTCTCATATCATGTACCTTAGGCAACATAACATTGGAAAGAGCTCTTTGTGGCTTGGGTGCAAGCATCAATTTGATGCCACTTTCTATGATGAAGAAGCTCGCAATAGAGGAAGTTAAACCCACCAGAATGTCACTTTAAATGGCCGACAGATCACTCAACATACCTAATGGAGTTATGGAAAACTTATTGGTGAAGAATGGAGAGTTCATCTTCCCTGCTGATTTTGTGATGCTAGATATGGAAGAGGAGGAGCACAACTCAATTATCTTGGGATGACCCTTCTTAGCTACAGCAAGAGCCATAATAAATGTAGAAAAAGGTGAAATGGTTCTCAAGGTACATAATGAGCAAATGATCATTAATGTCTTTACGGCAATGCAATACCCCCCTGAGAAAGAAAATCATAAGAGGGTGGAGATGATAGAAACTCTAGTGGAGGAAGTGCTTGAGACAAGCCATCAGGGAGAACAAGAAGGAGGAACTCAAGAGTTTCAAGAAGAAGAAGTTCAAGGGATTCAAGATGAAGATGTCAAAGAGGAGCAAGTGACCGAAATTCTACTTGAAGAAAAGAAAGAGGAAGCACCCACGTTAGAGCTGAAGCCTCTGCCACCTCATCTCAAATATGCATCTCTTGATGGAGAGGAGACCCTTCCAGTAATTATCAACTTCTCTTTGAGTATGCAAGATGAAGCAAAGTTGCTTGAAGTGTTGAAAACTCACAAAACTGCCTTAGGATGGACAATTGATGACATCAAGGGTATAAGCCCTGCTATTTGCATGCACAAAATTCTATTAGAAGAAGACTCAAGACCAATGGTGCAACCTCAAAGGAGGCTTAATCCAACCATAAAAGCGGTGGTTCAAAAGGAGGTAATGAAGTTATGGAATACTGGAATCATATACCCAATTTCTGATAGCCCTTGGGTGAGTCCAGTCCAGGTGGTATTGATAAACCCCAATTTTGTGGTTTATCTTGTGCTTAATTTGGGGGATTTTGTCAATATTTTCCACACTTATTCATAGAAATTGCATGGTTTTGTGTTCCCTTCCTAATTTCGCTTCATGATTGAAAGCATGCTTCATTTGCCTTAAAAATGC
Organism: Arachis monticola; assembly: GCA_003063285.2. Lineage (NCBI taxonomy): Eukaryota > Viridiplantae > Streptophyta > Magnoliopsida > Fabales > Fabaceae > Arachis > Arachis monticola. Next base: position 27,503 of record QBTX01001582.1, on the reverse strand, counting down.
CATATTTTGATCCTCTTCTATTACCATTTGATGCCGTGATATGTTTGTTGAGTGATTTCAGAGTTTATAGGGCGAGAATAGCTTAGAAGAGAGAAAGGAGGCATGCATAAGTGGAATGCCTTATTTTGATCCTCTTCTATTACCATTGGAATGAACATGAATAGCTTATATGTTCCTTTGCTAAATTGAAATTACTCACACTTAGTTTTGGCTACTTGATTTAGTTACTTGCACTCTAAGATTCCTTGCATGTTAAGTTTAGTAGTTTAAATTCTTGCTTATGACTCCCAACCCCGGAATTCTAACCAATATTGATGCGCATGTTTGCCCATTCCTTGTGAGACGACTCGAGGTTTGAATAATTTAGTTTACTTTTATTGGGGTTGATTTGTGACAACCAATCTTTTAAAATTTGATTTGAGGATTATTTTTGGTTAGAACTATACTTAAAATAGGATTTTATTGAAAAATTCTATACCAACAATAATTCTTGCATCAAATTTTTGGCGTCGTTGCTGGGGAATGTTTGCAACGTTTGCCTTGATATTGGTTATGTGAATATGTGAATAGTGTAGATAGTTTTCTTGCTTCTACTATTTTGTTTTTAGCCTAGATTTCTTTTCACGCATGAGCTATGACTCCCAAGTTTTATGACTCGGTCTCAACGGAACTCTAGCTTAGCCGAGCTTGATCCTGAAATTGAAAGAACTTTGTTACGCACTCGGCAAGCTAGGCGGCAGTTGGACTATACGGATAGTGCTTCGGCCTCTCTTGAGGAACCCTCCAAACCACTAAACGGAACCGAGAGTGACTTGGAGTCTACTACTTCCTATTCTTCTGTTGGCACCACTAATACATCTTTGCATCCTACAGGTGATAATTTCATGGCGGAGCCACGTAGAATCACTTTGCACGAACAAGGGGCTCCAGATCTTATTCTTCAACCATTGCAAGCGAGGTATCCAAATCTTGACCCAAACTTTGAGTTGAAGAATAGTTTGATTAATTTGCTTCCCAAGTATTATGGGCTTCCGGAACAAGACTCCATCAGACATCTGAGAGATTTTCAAGTTGCTTGTTCTGCGGCTCGAAGGCATGGGGCCGATGAGATTACCATTATGGTTTTTTGCTTTCCCCTTCTCTCTTGAGGGGCAAGCAAAAGAGTGGTTCTATTCCCAACCGGATGAGGTAGTGACCGAATGGGATTTGTTGAGAAGAGTATTTTTAGACAAGTTCTTTCTGCCAGAGAAGACCGACTATATCCGGAAAGAAATCTCTACTATAATGCAAAAGGACCAAGAGACCCTATATGAGTATTGGATTTGATTCAAGAAGCTCTTGGAATCTTGTCCACACCATGGATTGAACACTCACTTGCTCCTTGGTTACTTTATCGGAGGTCTTTGCGCGGAAGACAAGAGATTGCTCACCGCTTCTAGCGGTGGTTTCCTTTCTAAAAATAAGACAGCAGCGGAAGCTTGGAGCTTGATAAATGATGTCGCCGAGGCTACACAGCATGTAAGGGTAAAGAGCAATCCCCTCAAGGGTGTGGTGGAAGCACCTCTTTCTGAATAAAGTTTGACAAGAGTGCTTGGGGATATGACTACTCTCCTCACGGAGATGCACAAGAAACAAAAGGCATTTTACTCCATCCAAGCCGTCCAAGCACCACCCCAACTTGAAGGGCCTCCTAGAGTATGTGGTTTGTGCTCTAGCACCGAACATTACACGGATCAATGCCATCAAGTTCAAGAGGACTATACCCTTGCAGTAGCCAATGTGAACTATAACAACCGTTCACCCTATCAATCTCAAGACCAAAACAATTACTCTCATAGTAATAGTTTCAACCAAGGGTGGAGGGATAATACACAAGGAAATAATCAAAATCAAAAGTGAAATAACTCCTCCTCTCATTACCACAACAATCACCAAGCCTCATCCCAATATCACAACAACAACCACCAAGCCAACCAAAATTACAACAACTAACCATACCAAGCACCTTACCAAAACCAAAACAACTACCTTAGATACCAAGCACCACATCACAGACAACAATCCAACCAATCCTCTTCCTCCTCCACCCACCAAAGTGATGATCCCAACCGTGTACCCCCCCATGAGCAAGAGAAACTTAGGATTATGATAGAGAAACATGAGGCTCAATTTGGTAACATAAATGCTCAATTGTCCAACATCACCGAGATGCTTTCGAGGATGTCTTTACCTACCTCCAACAACACAAACCAAGCCTCAAGCTCTTCTAGTCTTCCATCTCAGCCCCTTTCAAACCCAAAGGGCGGTCTAAATGTCATCACTCTATGGTCGGGGACTACATTGGAGGAGATACCTCCTAGGGTCATGGAAGAAATTCATGAAAAAGAAGTGGTTGTTGAAGTTCCACATGAAGAAGAGGAGGTAGACACAAGGCAAGAGGAAGAAGAAGTTAGCCCTAAGGAGCCTAAGAGGAAGGCCATAATAGATGAATATATTCCTATCCCATTCCCTTCCATAGTAAAGAAGGCCAAGAAGACTCCAGAGTTTGATTTAAACATGCTTCAAGTATTCAAGAAGGTTGAGGTAACCATCCCACTTCTTGATGCCATTCAACAAATTCTGAAGTATGCTAAGTTTTTGAAGGACTTGTGCACACACAAAGAAAGGATTGGTGAGCTGGAAACATTGTCATTGGGTAGTTCCATTTCTTCATTGATGAAGCCTATTTCAAAAAAGTGTAGTGACCCCGGACCATGTTTAGTATCTTGTCGAATTGGTGGAGTTTCATTTCATGACTGTATGTATGATTTAGGGGCTTGCGTGAGTATTATGCCACTTTCTATATTTGCAAGGTTGAAGTTGGCTCCATTAAAAAGATCGGCCGTAAAGTTTGCATTAGCCGATAAGAGTGTGATCACCGTAGTAGGAACAGCGGAACATGTGCTTGTGGCAATCAAGGATTTAGTGTTTCCGGTTGATTTCTATATCCTTGAAATGCCTCAGACGGATAATAGAAGTTCTTCCTCCGTGTTGCTTAGTAGACCGTTCTTAAAGTCCTCTAAATTTAAATTGGATGCCTTTACCGGCACATACTCTTTTGTGGTAGGTAACAAGACTATCAAGTTTAACTTAGAAGAGGCCATGAGACACCTACCCGAAGAGCATTCCATTCTTAAATGTGATGTGATTGATGAGGTAGTAGCGGAGATACAAAGAGGAGATCACAACAAGTTGTACTACCCCATTGATAATGAGTTTTGTCGTGTGGTCTAGAATTTCTCTTATAGGAATAAGAACTTCGTTGTAAGCATAGTTCTAAACCAATAAATAATTCCCACATAAAAAATTTGAGTTGTCACAAGTACAAACCCCAAATGAAAATTAACCGAAGTATTTAGACTCCGGGTCTTCTCACAAGGAATTGCAATAAAGTGGTCAATTATTGGTTATGGAGTATGTTTTGGGGTTTTTGAAATGATGGACAAGAAATATAAATGGCAAGGGAAATAAACTAACAAAAAGGTCTTGGCAAGGTTAGGTGGTCAAAGATCTCTATCCTAATCACTAACCACAACATAAGAATTGGCAAGGATCAATCCCACTAAGTTAACCCCTAACTAATAGTAGAGGAAAGTCAAGTGAGCTATATCAATCCAAGTCCATAAGTCCTAGTTCTACACCTAATCAATTGGTGAGATCTAGCATTAATGGCTCCCAATCGTCAATCACTTGGACATTAGTGACTCAAGAGTTTCTAAGTTACCTTCCCAAGCCAAGAGCACAAAATTCTACTCTAAGATCCAACCAAGCATTTTATCAAATACTTGGAAGGCATAAAAGGAAAGCATAGTAAAATTGCAAGGAATATAAATCTACACTACTCAATTGCAAGGAWTTAAACAACAATAARGCAAATCAATRATAAAAGAACATGAATCATAAATTGCATTAAAAGAAAATAGAAGAAGGAAGAGTGCATCAACAACAAAGCAAGCAATTACAAGAATGAAATACAAAATTAGAGAGAGGAAGAGTAGGAACAAGAAATTGTAAAGGAAAAGTAAATCAAAACATGAATTAAACCTAGATCTAAGAAATTCTAATCCTAATTCTAGAGAGAAGAGTGAGCTTCTCTCTCTAGAAACTACTCTACATGATGCTAACACTTCAAACAATTGCTCCCCCCTTACCCAAGCTTGAATTCTGCATGAAATAGCATCAGAAATGAGTTGGGTTGGGCCCAAAGTACTTCAGAAATCGCTGGGGGCGAATTCACTTTAGTGAGCCACGGCAGCATTGGCGCGCGCGCGTACATGGCATGTGCGCACCCGTATACGCGAAGCAACATATGGCAAATTTTATATCATTTCGAAGCCCCGGATGTTAGCTTTCCAATGCAACTGAAACCGCTTCATTTGGATCTCTGTAGCTCAAGTTATGATCGATTGAGTGCAAAGAGGTCAGGCTTGACAGCTTTATGGTTCCTTCATTTCTTCATGAGTTCTCCCACTTTGCATGCTTTTCTCCTCACTTCTTCCATCCAATACTTGCCTTATGAACCTGAAATTACTCAACAAATATATCAAGGCATCGAATGGAATTAAAGTGAATTAAATTTAGCTATTTTAAGACCTAAAAAGCATGTTTTCACATTTAAGCACAAATCAAGGGAGAATT
>QBTX01001582.1:0-11580 GCA_003063285.2 Arachis monticola | reverse complement strand
ATGCAACCTATCATGCAATGCAACAACTATTCTAACAAAGACAAAAATTAAAAATTGGTGTTGAAAAAGGAAGTTGTTACCCATGGAGATCGGTCGGACGACCTCCCCACACTTAGAAATTTGCACCGTCCTCGGTGCATGGAAGGAATAGCAAGGTGGATGGGTTGCTATAATTGATGAGCTTCTTCAAAAGGTTGTGCAAGTGAACTTTTTTGTGGCCCCATTAGAAGCTTTTCCATTCTTTTCCTTCTTGGTGGCCAACCTCAGAGGAAAGAAAAAGAAAGAAAATTAAGCCTACAACAAGGATATAAAAGAAATTAGAACATAGGCGGGGGCTAATGCCAAATAAGAGTAAGGTTCTCACCACATGTTAGCTACGCATGTAAGTGAGAAAACAATATAGGCAAAGTGCATATCAATTAATACTTGATGCAAGAAGAGAGTCAAAGCATGGGTACATGACATGAAGAGCATGTTGCATCAAGCTTAATCAACAATTGACATAAACAAGATTAGTGATAAGCATGAGAGCATTTGGTCCCATCCTAACTCAATGATGATGAGGTACAAAAACAAGGGATTAAGAGTCAGGACGGACTAAAGTACTAATCTTGTGTGTAGAGCGAATATTACAATTAATGCCAAACAAGTCGCAAAGCACCAAGATTAACCAAGAAATTCTCAATAATTGAATATAAGAATCCAACACCATTATTAAAATAAGAAACTTATAAAATAAAAGGGAAAACAAGTTACAAAAATAAAATTAAAATGCAATGAATGAAAACAAGCAAATGAAACAAAAGAGAATGGAAAATTTTTTTATTTTTTATTTTTTATTTTTATTATCTTTTTTACCGGCGCGGACGCGTCATGCACACGTACACGCCGATGCGCAATTTGGCCAAAGGACGCGTACGCGCCAGGTGTGCGCACGCGTGGGTTGCAGGCACAGAATAGGCACAAAATGGGCATAACTCTCTGGAACATGTACCAGGAGGGCAGGTGGCGCTATCGGCGCACACGCGCACAGCGTTCGTGCGCGCGCATTGCGCAATTTGCTTCAACGGCACGTACGCGCTAGGTGCGCGCACGCGCGGGTGGTTTGTGCCTCAGGCATGGTGCAGGTGCAGTGTAGGCGCAACTCTCGGGTCAATGTATGGAGGGATGAGATTTTTCAATCCACGCGTCCATGCACATGGCGCGTCCACGTGGATGGTCGAAAATGCTTAAGGCACGCGTACGCGCCAGGTGCGCGCACGCGCGGGTTGGTGCTCTATTTTTCAAAAGTTTTCCATGTTCTTGCACCAATCCAAGCATTCCAAACCTCCAAATAGCTACCAAGACACCATAAAACCTTATTTAACCTACTAAACTACCAATTATACTCAACAAACTTAACAAAACATGAAACTAAACTAATTACCAATATGTACAAAAGGGAAAAATGAAAAGGATTTACCATGGTGGGGTGTCTCCCACCTAGCACTTTTGTTTATTGTCCTTAAGTTGGACTTATGGGGAGCTCCTCTTAAGGTGGCTTGTGCTTGAAGCTATCCTTGAACATCCATCAATGTTTGAATCTCCAATAAGCTCCATTCTTCAATTTTAATATCTTCAAGCTTTGATGGAGTTCTTCACAAACCATGGGCTCCCAAATTTGGTTCTCCTTGTGCGATCCGGGATCCCACACTTTGTTTTGACACCCATCTTCAAATTGCTCATCATGATTCCAATTGAGTGGTTTAGCCTTAGAATTCTCAATTGAGCATCCAAACATTCTCCTAGACCCATACAATTTGGTTCTACACCAACCATTGCCATTCAACTTCGAGCATGCAATCATCATGAACCTAGAGTGATGTTTTCAGCCACTACACAACTCTCTCCTACTCTTAACTCCACAAAGAGCTCTAAGTTGTTCATCTCCTTCTTTGACCTCAATTTCAAGCCCAATGGGAGAGGATTCAATTGTAGATAAGAACTCCTCAATGATTGAATCCATCTCTTGATCAACCTCTTCAAAGTCTTCCACCATGATATGCCTTAGAGGTTGTACACTGATGCACGGAAACTTGTCCTTTAACAAATCTCCCTCGGCAAGTATACCAAATTGTCATCAAGTAAAAACTCACAATAGAGTGAGGTCGAATCCCACAGGGATTGATTGGTCAAGCAACTTTAATTGGAAGAATGTTCTAGTTGAGCTAAGCAGAAATTGGTGTTGAGAGATGCGGAAGATTAAATGGCCAGGCAAGTAGGATGTGGGCATGAAAGAACTAACACTAGACAGGAAGATAAATTGCAGAATCTTAATGGGGAGGGGGAGTTGTTAGCATGAAAGTAAAGTAGCAAGAAGTAGAGCATGGTGATCAGAAAGGGGAGTGTTCATTGGAGCTTAGGAGAAGTTGCATCTTCTGGATCTTCTTTTCCACTCTCTCCTCGATCAATGCTTATATGATCTCGGCTTAGCATCTGAGTGACTTGATTCCATTCTTGGTAATTCAATCTCTCAAATCAGATCAATAGACAATTCCTTGGTCTAATTGCTTCCATGAGAAGAGATGAAGTGTGGCCACTAATTATACCACTGTACTTTCAAATAAAGTATTCGAGAGAATTCCTATGTACCAATTAGTCGCCCAATAAATTTGGTCCAACATGGAAAAGCAAGTTCTAGGCATGGTCCTTCACTTCATTCCATCTTCCAAGGTTCAGAAGAGAGCCAAGTATGAGTAGCTTTTTTTCCAAGATCACTACCCAATTGGATGAAGATTGAAGCTTTGTCTTAAAATCAAGAGAAAAGAAGAGAAGAAGAGATATGAAACATATTATTAGATCCATCAATGTTCACAGCACAGTAAGACTCCCTAACCCAATGAAAGGTTTTTAGTTGGTTCATAGCTCTGGGAAATGAAATCAAAGTTTGGAGAGTACCATTCTGAAAGTTAAACTAAAAGTGCAAGAGTAAAGTAAGAATACAGAGAGTACTATCTAGATATGCCAAAAAGCCCTTTAGTTCAAAGACTACCCTTATATTCTGACTTTCAGATCTTTCTAGTTGGTGTCTTCAAGTCGCCTTGCGATATGCGGCTTTGGATCCTTGAGTTCTAGAGACAGCAGTTATACACTATTCAGTAGGGCCTAGACTTTACTTTGTAAGAAGAGTCGTGAAGAGGTCAAGAGGGCTCTTAGGCTTGGGACAGCGAGTTGTCAGCTGCGGTGGTGTAGCGGACAAGATACTAGGTGCAAGTGTGGGGTTTTGAGGAACTGTTATAGTGAACATCAGCCATTTTTACAACACGTATCCTAACCAGAGATGCGTCTGAGTTAACTTCAACGTTAGGTGGCCGAGCAGAACGTGACATAACGCTCTGGCCTCTTGGACCTTCGACCAGCCCACGTAGGGCATTACGTTCTCGACGGGACTTACCGCTTATTTCCAATAACGTTAGAAGCGTGAGTCCTCCCTTCAACCTACGTTTGGTTAAGTTGGGTCACGCTAACGTGACCTTGAACGTAGGCTTGCCAAACTTCGAGAAGCGTTACGTGACACTCTAACCGTTTGTCACGTAAGTGTTCAAGACGACCGCTCGGCCGACTTCCCGGAACGGAAGAGTGAATCACGTAATGTAGGTCACGTGCGCTTCTACAGGTGGAAGTAAGATGAGCCATGCGTCCAATGTTCGTGAAAGGTGAGTGTCCTGTTGGCTTATCACTGTCCATTGTGCTCACAAGTTAACTAGTAGCACGTCGGGGAGTTTAAACGGTTACTGGCAGTGGTCGGCTCATTCACAGTTTAGTAGAGAAGGTGGGGCTGGTGCTGACTAAAGGGGGTTGAGCGCGTACTCTGTGCTGCTCCTCCACGTTAGAGTTCAAGTTAACTAAGTTAACGGTGGCACTAACGTGGCTCAAGAGGTACGGACTAGTCCAACGTTAGCTGAACAGAAAGGTGGAGGTGCTCTCAGAGACGTCTGGAGCAGCATTTCATTTTGCTCCAGCACGTATAGAGTCAATTAAATCGTGAGTTAGGAGTTGCTCTCAACGGTGGCAGAGTAGTGGGTCTGGGTCCACGTTGTGACAAGGTCGAGCTGTCTACGTATGTCTGGTTGCACTTTATCTTGCTGTCACAGTTAGATTCAACGGTTAACACTGTGAGTTAAAAGTGATCTTTAAGTGGGCTATGATGGGTTCGAGGACGTTATTGGCGATTGATGTTTCTATATTAATAGTTGCACAGGCTAGCTCCCTTTCACCATTAGGTGGCGTCAGTGTGATAGTTAGACGTAAGAGGTGGGCATGTTAAGCGTGATCGTTCCTGTCTTCCTTTGTACCTGAGATCAAGAGTTAGTAAGTGTATCGAAGTTCTAATCCAAGTCAGGAGACATGCATCATCCAATTGATGTAAGCCAATTCTCAATTCGCATAAATTCTCAATTGAATTATGTAAAGTGCACAATGTTTGCGTTGAGATGCAAGATGTGTGAGATTCTATTGGCCAATACTTACTTGTTTCCTAAGAAATGCATGAAATACCCGTAAAAAGGTAAAGAAAGCGAGTAGTTGCAACTGGCCAATAATGCCTGTCATACACACCAAGCTTAAGTTTGATTGTCCGCTTGCAATGATATACGAACAAGAGGAATAGAGATGTCGGAGGGCCATGAGAGATGAGTCATTATTGTGGAAGTCAATGTCCTTAGGTTTTTTTAATTTGGTGGTGGTTGAAGTGGCATGAGCATCTTCAGGATATATCCGTTCACGTGGGCGTGTTGACTTTATATCGGTCCGTGGAATACTCCAATTGAATGGCAACCGTATTAGAGACTTTGTTGAATAGTATTGTCGCCTTGTGTGGTGGTGTGTATTGCAGGGTTTTAATTGTGTTTTAGACTAGGTGTCCTGTGAGGGGACGACTCTGTTAAGATAAGCTTTCCGCTCAGCAATCCCGGAAACAGTTTGGTTCAACGTGTGCTAGGTGGTTAGATAGCGAACCCCACTAAAGGATTATATTCACTGCAGTCTAGCGGATTTACCACCACATGAGCATCGCGGCGGCACAAACAGGGACAATGGTTTGTTTAGTTTTCCGCTTATTCTTGAGAGCTACTATAATTGGGTGTCGCCAGCGACTTGTGTGGTTCTACTAGTGTTCTCTAAGAAGGGTTAGCTCTTGATAGTGGTCTTTCAGCTGATGATCCCCGGTTAGTTAACCAGTTGACCGAAAGTGTGGCCCGCACAGAGCCCGTTAGTTTCATGTCCAGGTATAAGATCTTACAGCGGGCACCCCAACGCACGTAAGCGCACATGCGCTTCTTATCAAACACAGTTGGTGCATACGAGACAATAGTATTGTAGGAATTTGTTGATGATAGTCTTGACTTGGGGAGCTGTTCTTTTGATTTCGCCAACTTGTTCATTTTCGCTTTTTCCTTTCTCTATGTATTGATCGTTGTTATTTAGTATTAGTCTCATGGGTGGGTTTCAAGCATGGATGAATCTAGTACAAAGATCGTTGCTTTTCGCATACATTTAATGGTGCGACGCCAACATTAGCTAATTCTAATTGACGAATGACCATACAACTATTAGGAACTTACTCACATATGCAAGTCAGTCGGTTTTTTCTAACATACATGTTCTCTTTTTGTATATTGAAAACTGTAACGGTGTTACTAAGTCATCAATAGGGCTGCAAGGTTGAAGAAGGGCAGTAGGTTCCTGTAGGACAGCACATGAGTAAGCATCTTGATGTGGTTCAAGTCTGTCATTCATGGATGTTTTCGTGAGGGATATTTTATCACGTGGTGTTTACCCATATTATTCCAGGAAATAGTATGTTTTGTATATCTCTTGTAATTGTGCACGTTATTAGAAGTCGGGAAACCATGACTTTTTTAGGATTAAAATATTTTTTTTTTTTTTTTTTATTTTTGAGTTTATATTTGGATGCCGTTGATAATGTTGGATGTTAATGATTTAGCGGTTGTGTACAGGAGGCAAAAGATTGGATTGAGAGCGGGAATGGGGAAGGAGAAAGTAGCATGTGAAATTGGACAGAACTCATAGAACGAAAATGAAAGGAACGCAGGACAGTCGTCAGAGTGCGGCGCGTCGCTTCGCACTTAAAGTCGCATAAATTGACAGGTCGGAGGTCCAAATGATGCGGTTTCTATTGGGGTTGGACAAGTCCTATCCGGGGCTTTGAAAAAACGAATAGTATAGATATTGCTGATGGTTGAACCAGCGATGGTGCGCGTAACGCGCATGAGTTTAGGTGAACGCCGCGGGTTGCTGCCACCTAGTTCACTTATAGCAAAACGCTGGGCCAGCAATTTTAAAGCCGTTAGTGGGGCCAATCCGAAGCTGATCTTCTGATGCTATTTTTATGCAGGGATAAGCGGGTGAAAAGGTACTTTTCTTATACTTTTCGTACTTACTATAGAAGTTAGTTACATTTAGTTAAGTTTTAGGTTAGTTTAGTAGTGAGAGTTAGTTTCTAGAGAGAGAAGCTCTCGTTTCTCTCCTCTAGTATTAGGATGTAGAATCTAGTTTTAGTCTTTTAGATCTAGTGTTTAATGCTTGATTTACTTCGCAACTCTCTATCTCTCAATTTTTTGCAACATTCAATCTATCTTTTTTATCCTTTTGTAATTGTCCTTTATGTTGCTTCTATATTTGTTGTCGATCTAGTATGTTCCTTCTACATCTTCAATTCAAATCAGAGGTAATTCCATAATAAAGTGTCTTCTTTGCTTTCTATTGTGGAATCCTCTGTGTTTTGGTTTTAGATTCACTTTAACTCTGTGCATTTAAAAATGTTTATCCTCTTGCACTTCTATGTGTTTGTTGAAGTGTCCTCTTTAGTTTAGTGTATGTTTGTGTTCCTCTTGCCTAGTTAGATAATAGTGCACTTGATTATCTAATTCTTTGTTGATTGATCAATTGCAGGAGATTATGATTGGTTTGGAAGTGCACTAAAGTGATCTTTCCTTGAGGAGTGCTAGGACTTGTGGCTCAAGTCCAATCATCCCATTATCCTGTTAAATTAGTAGGGTTAACTAACGGATGCATGAATAATTCTCATCACAATTGGAAGATAATTATGATAGGACTTCTGTTTACAATCTGCCAAAGAGCTTTGTGTATAGCTGTTAGATTTATTATTTCATTTGCATTTTACTTTCATAGCTTCCTTATCCTGAAACCCCAAATACCTCACAACATATAACAAGACATATTGTAATTCCTAGGGGTGACGACCGACGTGGTCCAATACTTACGGTTTAATAATTTACGGGGTTTATGTACTAGCTGACAAACAACTTTTGTGCATGGAAACCTATTGTCCGTATTGTCCCAGACTCTACTTACTTGATAGAAATTAATTGAAATTTATAGCTCAAAATAGTCAATCGTCAAAATGCGACCAGCCCACGTTGCGGGGGAATTGCAATGGTGTTTTGTTATTGTTTGATATACATATGTCTGAATATTGTGAATGTTGCCTTTTGCTTTCTTTTGTTAGTCGTATACTCAGTGTTTTTGGATTTAATTTTCGTGCTCTATTTGATTTCTATTTATATTTCTCTTCTATCACTGAATTCCATCGTTTTGGCTATGGGTAAGTTTGTGTGATACAGATATCGTTGTAATGAGTGGGTGCTACAATGAAGATGTGTCATCAAGAATGGATATGATCAAAGGTGGGCAAAGCCACATGCCACATATACAATTCATGGAACACTTCCCACCATATACTATGAAGAGAGCATTCTTTCATGCATATCATCTTAGTTGGCTAGGTGACTTAACTGCCTTGTGACTTTCTACGAACACGCACCAATATGCCTATTGACCATACCCTTCAACTAACTCAACCTAAGCTGCAAAAGCACTTTCACAACCACCCTTCATAGTGACCACTCACTCGCCATGATCCACATTACAACAAAACTATGAGCCATATAAGCACATATACGAGCACGCACCATCTCAACATCACAACACTTCCAAGAAGCCACGCCTCCGCCGATATGCTCACAGATGAACACGTCAATGTATGAAATGAAGTTTTAACCGAATTATGAAAATTTCACACCAGAAAGATGAATCCATTATCACCCAACCTCCCATTCGAAGAATATTGTCCAATTCAATCCAAGAGCCATATCGATCCTAATCATATATATCCAAGCAGGGAACAAGCATTCAAAGATCTCTCAGGAAACATTGGATAAATTCAATCAACCTATGAGCGTGTTGGTCAACAATGGAAAGAGTGAAATTAGTTGAACACCATGATCAACTCTACAAGAAGAAACACTTCTAACTGATGAACATCTAATTCTGACCCTTATCACCTCGATGATAACTACATCCACCTAGTTCTCCAGATCAATTGCTTAGGAAGGAAAGAAGGAGTACAGCAAATCACGCGCGCCCTTGGGATGAAGGTGGTAAGGACGGTTAGCATACCAATGCTTGAACCTTCAAGGAACTTGCTATGGTACATGTGGAGGAACTCAAATGAAGAGCATAACATAAAAAGAGATTAGTCGAGGAGACTGAGGGATTGCTTGTATTGAACAATTGAGGAGACTATGATTGATTGAAGAAAGGATAGAATTGTTGAAGACTTAGGAGATGAGGACCTCATGAGGATCTAGAACTTGAAGAAAACCCCTTCCAAGATGATTGTAGAAATTGAAGTTGACAGGAAGGATAACGGACACCTGTCCAAGTACATATTCATATGAAGATGTTGGATAGGGATAGAGCAAGAAGTGTAGTTCCCTTGTGATGAAGTCAAGCATAAACTTATTAAGATCTTGTGAAGGAATCTTGCAGCAGGAAGTAAAGTTCCCAATAGTTGGAATGTGGAGGTAATTCTACTTCCGATGTGATGACCATTGAGTAGGGAGAAAAGTTTATATAAATTTTAAGTAACGATTATAATTGAGAATCTGGATTAGATAAAGAAGGGAAATCTCTACGAAAGGAGGATGAATTGAAGTATCGCTGTTTTATCAAAACTCTTGGAGTTTGTCTTGTGGCTAGGCTGTGCCATCTACTCTTCATTTGAGTGGCGTGGTAATTCTTTATAGCTTCATTATCCACTATGAATATGCTGTTGGCTTGGAAACGTGACTGGACCAACTTAGGGAGTTCTAGTGGATTGGAAGGTTAACGGAAAAGTTTTGGTGGTGGCGTCTGAAATAAGGCTCTGTATGGTTGGTGCATCAACATGATGATATAGGTTGCGGTAGTGCTCAAGATGATGGGTCCTAGGGAGGATTTATTGGCATATTAGAGGATGTTGACCTTATCAGACGGTTGGGATATATAATGATGATAAGGCCTAAGACGAGTAAGGTAGGAAGGTCAAAGGTGGGTACCGCATTTAGAGGAGATCCACTTTGGGAGCCCAAAGCTTGTGAAGATCCATCGAAGATTGGCTTCAAGTGCCTTGAAGAATTTGGGCACATGGAGGATACAGCCATATGGTGGAAGTTGCCAAGATGAATACAAGCAAAAGCCACCTTGATGAGGAGCTCTCCATAAGTCAAACTTAAAGACAAATAAAAAGTGTAGGTGAAGATGCAACCCACGCATGGTAATCCTTTCAGTTCTTCTTTTGAGTGTTGATATGTGACGTTAAGGAATTGTTATATTTCATGTGTGTGGTTGATAGGATTAGAAGTTTAAAATGGTAGTGTCTAGTAATGTTAATTAAGGTTTTAGGGTGTTTTGGTAGATGCTTGGAGGTTTAGAATGCTGAGATTTGGTGAAAACATTAAAAAAAGGGGGGGCATCGGCGAGCGGCTAGCACGGGTGTGGCGCGGGCGAGATTGCCTTGCGCAACATCTGTACAAAACCAGAGGAGATTTGTGGCGCGGCATTGTTGCAGCATTGTGATGGACACGTTAGGCTATCCGCGTCGCGACGCGTGACGCGCGGCGCTGCGGAGGCGACATCGTCTGCTGCTCACGCTGAGCGGCTGCGTGCGGATTGACACATGACTTTTCTCTTCCTCTTTCTCCTTCTTTCTCTTCTCTTGTTCTTTCTTTCTCTTTTTTTGCTTTTCTTCTTGGAAAAATTGTTTTTTCTTTCTCTTTATCTATAATTAAAAAAATTTTATTTTGATAATAAAAAATATAATATGAATATAATAGTCATAAAATACTAGAAGAAAAATAAAGAATATAAAAATAATAAATTTTTTTTTTCTCTTCTTGGTTTTTTTTTTTTTTATCTTTTTTATCAAACATCTTTAATTCATCATTTAACATTCAACTTTGTTTTACATATAGATTTGTTGTCTCGATTTTATTTTCTAAGGTTTCTTGTTATTATAATCTTTGTAAGAATTTCACTCAAATTGTTGGNAAGAAGAAAGAAATAAGAAAAGATAAGAAAAATAAGTATTAGAGAATAAAAGATAAGAAATTTGGCTGATCTGGATATTCTGTGCGCCGCTTATGACGCGGACGCGTGAGTGACACGGTCGCGTGGTGCGCGATAAGGTCAGGTGACGCGGACGCATGGGTCACGCGATCGCGTGGCCTGTTTTGTGCGATTGACGCGAGTGCAGCTTTGCGGTCGCGCAACTCTCTGTTCGAAACTCTTTTTGTCAAAAATCTGGGTGACGCGATCGCGTGGTTGACGCGGTCGTGTGGGTGGCCATCTTTTGAAAACGACGCGAACGCGTGGGGCACGCGTTCGCGTGGGAGGGCTTGGGCTTCCAGCACGAGTCCAGCCCAACTTCAGCTCAACTTTCTACCATGCACCCATTTACATCGACTTCTCAGAGCCACGCGGTCGCGTGGGTGACGCGATCGCATGGGAAGCTATTTTTCCAAATGACGCGGTCGCATCAGCGACGCGGTCGCGTGGATCAATTTGTGCCATTAGCGCGCCTCCAGCCACGCTTTCGCATGACTCTCTGTTCAATTCTTTTCTTCCCAACGCACACACGACGCGGACGCATCGGCGACGCTATCGCGTCGCGTGCAAAAAATCCCTTTTTTTTATATAATCTGAAAAATGAAGAATGCAGTGTTAATATGAATGTGATGCAAAACTTCAGGTTCAATGAAAATAAAATAAAATAAAACTCGAAAATAAATAAAACTAAATAAAAATGAAAAAGGAACGATCATACCATGGTGGGTTGTCTCCCACCTAGCACTTTTAGTTAAAGTCCTTAAGTTGCACATTTGGTGAGCTCCCTGTTATGGTGGCTTGTGTTTGAACTCATCCAGGAATCTCCACCAATGTTTGTATCTCCAGTAACCTCCAGGGTCCCAAACTAAGCATGTAAAGCCTTTAAGAAGCTTTAAACAGATTCTTAGGCTCCCGGGGTAACAAGTGTCAGAGCAGATTCCTGGATCCCAAACTTTGCTTTTACACCCATTTTTGTCGGGATCTGTATTTTTCCAGCCGGGTGATAAGTAATTTGAATTCTCACTGCAGCTACCAAACAGCTTCCTAGACCCATTCAATTGAGCTTTACACCAACCTTTGTTTTTAAACTTAAAGCTTCTAACCATGATGAACCTTGCAGGATAATTCTTACCA
>QBTX01001574.1:0-37881 GCA_003063285.2 Arachis monticola | reverse complement strand
TGATGCTTTGAGGCTCCCATCCTTGAAAAGATTGGCAGCACATTTTGTTTTGGCAGATAAGAGCATAATCTCAGTGGTCGGCATTGCAAAAGATGTCTTGGTGAGCATTAAGGGGTTGACATTTCCTATTGACTTCTATATTTTAGAGATGCCCCCTAATGACTCAGGAAGACCTTCATCCATCTTGCTTGGAAGGCCATTTTTGAAGACATCGCGGTTTAAATTGGATGCCTTCTCGGGTACATATTCTTTTGAGATAGATGGAAGAGCAGTGAGCTTCAACCTTGATGAAGCTATGAAGCATCCACCGGAAGACCACTCCATCTTCCAGTGTGATATTATTGATGAGACTGTGGCTGAAATTCACCAAGAGGCAATAGAAGAGAAGAACATGGAGCAAGGTGCAAGTGTGGGGAAGCCCTCTGAGCATACTGAAGACACCTTGCCACCTCCAATGGTTCCGGATGATCAAGTGCCAAGCCATGAGCTGAAAATAGAGTTGAAGCCCCTTTCACCTCACCTCAAGTATGCTTACTGGTGCACGAAATTGTAATGTTACTGTTCACATTACTCTCTTACAACTTCGCACATATGACCAGCAAGTGCACTGGGTCGTCCAAGTAATACCTTACGTAAGTAAGGGTCGAATCCCACAGAGATTGTTGGTTTGAAGCAATCTATGGTTATCTTGTAAATCTTAGTCAGGAATTCAATTATATTTATCAGTTGAATTGCAATTAAACAATAGAGCATGGATTAAAGGTTACTTGTTATGCAGTGATGGAGAATATGTTGGAGTTTTGGAGATGCTTTGTCTTCTGAATCTCTGCTTTCCTCTGTCTTCTGATTCACGCACGCACGTCCTCCTATGGCAAGCTGTGTGTTGGTGGATCACCGTTGTCAATGGCTACCTTCCATCCTTCCAGTGAAAACTACGCTCACGCGCTCTGTCACAGCACGGCTAATCACCGGTTGGTTCTCGATTCGGTTGGAATAGGATTTACTATCCTTTTGCGTCTATCACTAACGCCCAGCCTTCAGGAGTTTGAAGCTCGTCACAGTCATTCAATCCTTGAATCCTACTCGGAATACCACAGACAAGGTTTAGACTTTCCGGATTCTCATGAATGCCGCCATCAGTTCTAGCTTATACCACGGAGATTCTGATTAAAGAATCTAAGAGATACTCATTCAATCGGATATAGAACGGAGGTGGTTGTCAGGCACACGTTCGTGGTTTGAGGAAGGTGATGAACGTCACAGATCATCACCTTCATCACAGTTAAGCGCGAATGAACATCTTAGATAGGAACAAGCGTGTTTGAATGGAAAACAGAAATACTTGCATTAATTCATCGAGACACAGCAGAGCTCCTCACCCCCAACAATGGGGTTTAGAGACTCATGCCGTCAGAGAATACAAAGTTTAGATCTGAAATGTCATGAGATACAAAATAAGTCTCTAAAAGTTATTTAAATACTAAACTAGTAGCCTAGGTTTACAAAATATGAGTGGACTATGATGGATGATGCAGAGATCCACTTCTGGGGCCCACTTGGTGTGATGGGGCCCACTTGGTGTGTGCTGGGGCTGAGATTTCGTGCAGAGGCCATTTGTGGAGTTGAACGCCAGTTTTTATGCCAGTTTGGGCGTTCAACTCCAGTTTTTTATCCTTTTCTGGCGCTGGACGCCAGAATTGGGCAAAGAACTGGCGTTGAACGCCGATTTACGTCGTCTATCCTTGTGCAAAGTATGGACTATTATACATTTCTGGAAAGCCTTGGATGTCTACTTTCCAACGCAATTGGAAGCATGCCATTTCGAGTTTTGTAGCTCCAGAAAAGCCACTTTGAGTGCAGGGAGGTCAGAATCCAACAGCATCAGCAGTCCTTTTTCAGCCTGAATCAGATTTGTGCTCAGCTCCTTCAATGTCAGCCAGAAAAATACCTGAATTACAGAAAAACACAAAAACTTCATAGTAAAAAATCCAGAAATATGAATTTTCCTAAAAACCACTAGAAATAGACTTAAAAACTAACTAAAAATACTCTAAAACTATATGAAATTTATCCCCAAAAAGCGTATAAATATCCGCTTTCATCAAAAACACCCAAACTTAAACTGTGCTTGTCCTCAAGCACTAGACAAATAAAATAGGAAGACTAATAGGTTGAGAAGCAATAATATCTCAGAGTTTTGATTGAAGCTCAGATTCTAATGTAGATGAGCGGACTAGTAGCTTTTTTTGCTGCTGAACAGTTTTGCATCTCACGTTTATCCATTGAAGCTCAGAGTGATTGGCATCTTTATAAGGAACTTTAGAATTCAGATAGTGTATTGATTTCTCTTAGTTCAGTGTGATAATTCTTGAAAACACAGCTTCTTTATGAGTCTTGGGCGTGGCCCGTTAAGCACTTTGTTTTCCAGATATTATACCGGAACATAAACTGCCACAGACACATAAACTGGGTGAACCTTTTCAGATTGTTGACTCAGCTTTGCTAAAGTCCACAATTAGAGGTGTCCAGAGTTCTTAAGAACACTCTTCTTTTTGCTTGACCTGACTTAACCGCTCAGTCTTCAAGTTTTTCACTTTGACCTGCACGCCCACATAAGCACATTGTTAGGGACAGCTTGTTTAGCCGCTTAGACCAGGAATTCAGTCCTTTAGGCCCTCCTATCCACTGATGCTCAAAGCCTTGGGATCCTTTTTAAATTGCCCTTTGCCTTTTGGTTTTAAGGGTATTGGCTTTTCTGCTTGCCCTTCTTTTTTTGGTTCTTTTTTTTTGCAAGCTTTGTTCTTTGCTTGCTTTTCTTGCTTCAAGAATCATTTATGATTTTTTTTTTTTTTTTTTTTTTTTTTTTTTTATTTCATTATTCTTTCAAGAGCCAACATATTTAACAGTCTTAAACAACAAATTCAAAAGACATATGCACTGTTCAAGCATTCATTCAGAAGACAGATAGCATTGCCACCACATTTAACCAATTAGAATTTGTTTTTATTTAAACTCGAAAATTTTATTGGCTTTCTTATTTCAAAAGATCTACTTTTATTCATGTCTTAATGATGATGAGGAAAAAATAAACTATAGCTTAATTGGAGATAAAATCAAATAGAACTAATATTTTTTTTTAGTTAAATATAAAGTAAATTAAAATAGAACAGGTTATCACAGAGTTTAAGGCTAAGATTAGAACTCAACAACCTTGAGGTTTTGAAGTGGATGTTCCTCTAGTCTGTGAGGTGTTTGGTCCTTAAGAGAGAATTTCTGGCCCTTCAGTTCCTTTAAATCACGCTCTTGCTCCTCTTGGGTGGGTTGTTTTTCCTTTAGGGGCCATGATCTTAGTGATTGCAGGGATAAACACCCCAAACTTAGAGCTTTGCTTGTTTCCTCAAGCAAAAGAAAAAGAAGGAGATGGGTAGAAGGAGAGCTCCTCCCCACCATCCTTGCATTTGAACGCCCAAACACTGCCTGTTTTGGGCGTTCAACGCCCAAATGCTGCTATTCCTGGGCGTTCAACGCCCAGTTGTTGCCCTTTTCTGGCGTGGAACGCCAGATAGCTATCCTTACTGGCTTTAAACGCCAGAAAAACATCATTATCCGGAGTTGAACGCCCAAAAATGGCCTTCACTTGGCGTTTTCTTGCCAGTAAGCTCCCTATCTCTGTTTTGTGTATAGATTCCTTCTGTAACCCTGTAAACTTTATGCAAATGATTCTTTACCTTAGTGTCAATGAAACTCTATATAAACAAATAAAGATAGAAATAGGGCCAAAATGCTTAGAGGATTGTTGCCCCATTCTGGTGCCCCCAGAAGCCTTCTTTTTTCCTTTAGCTAGACCTTGCTGAGCTTTAATCTAGCTTCAACCTCGAGCACTCTTGCTCAACATTTCCTTCAAGATAATGCTTGATTCTTTGTCCATTGGCAATGAACTTCTTATCAGAATCAATATCTTGAAGCTCACATAAACCATATGGGTGACACACTTGGAATCACGTATGGTCCCCTCCACCGGGAGTTCAGTTTCCCGGGGAATAGCCTGAGTCTAGAGTTAAACAACAGAGCCTTTTGTCCTGGTTCAAAAGATTCTAGATGACAGCGCTTTTCTGTCATGCCATTTTTTTGATTTTTCTTTATAAAAAGCTGGGGCATTTTCGAAAGCTGTGAATCGGAATTCCTCTAGCCTCATTTAGCTGGAGAAATCGTTTTTCTCCTGCTAATTTGGCCATCTAAGTTTAGGGAATTTGGTTGCCCAGTAGGCCTTATGTTTCAATTCCACTGGCAAGTTGGCATGCTTTACCATACACGAGTTGGTATGGAGAGGTCCCTATAGGGGTTTTGAATGCTGTTCTGTAAGCCCACCGAGCATCATCCAAGCCCTGTGCCCAATCCTTTCTTACGGGTATTGACTGTCCGTTCCAGGATTCTCTTTAATTCTCTGTTAGAGACTTCAGCTGGGCCCGTGGGTTTGTGGATGATATGGAGTGGCCACTTGTGGCGAATTCCATACCGAACCATGGCAGAGTAAAGCTTTTTATTGCAGAAGTGAGTGCCCCATCGCTGATTAACACTCTAGGGAAACCAAACCTGCTAAAGATAGTCCTTCTGGAGGAAATTCAGCACTGTTTTAGTATCATTGGTGAGTGTGGCGATAGCCTTAACCCATTTTGATACATAGTCAACTGCCACCAGAATAAAAGTTTTTGAGTATGATGGTGGAAAAGTTCCCTTGGAAATCATTCCCCCATACATCAAACAACTAATATTTATCCAAGATTCCTTGTTGAGGCATGCGTAACATGAGGCAGGTTGCCAGCTCTTTTGGCAACTGTCACAATTACGTACAAACTCTCGGAAATCTTTATAGAGTGTGGCCCAATAGAAGCCACATTGGAGACCTTAGTGGCTATTCGCTCACCTCCGAAATGGCCTTCATATTGAGATCCGTGGCAATGCCATAGGATTCGCTGTGCTTCCTCTGGGGGACACACCTACGGATAATTCCGTCTGCAAATCTCTTAAAGAGATAGGGTTCATCCCACAAGTGGTACTTTGCATCAGTAACTAATTCTTCTTATTTGTATTCAGGTTACTTCCTGGGTATGAACCTTTGCAGCTTTATAGTTGCAATATCGGCAAACCATGGTGTACTTCCTGATGGAAAAGATGCTCATCAGGAAATGTCTCAGAGATCCTCAAGAGAGGGGGGGAACGTCCCTTCCACTGGCTCTATTTGGGACAGATGATCAGCCACTTGGGTTCTCTATCCCTTTTCTGTCTCTTATTTCTATATCAACTCTTGCAGAAGCAAAACCCATCTGATGAGCCTGGGTTTAGCATCCTGCTTTTAGTAGATATTTAAGAGCAGCATGGTCAGTATACACAATCACTTTTGATCCTACTAAGTATGATCTGAACTTGTCAATGGCGTAAACCACGACAAGTAACTTTTTTCTGTGGTTGTGTAATTTTTCTGGGCATCATTTAGAACGCGGCTGGCATAATAAAGGACATACAGAAGCTTGTCATGCCTCGTTCCCATACTGCACCAATGGGCCATGATTTCACTGCATCACACATTAACTAAATGGCAATGTTCCAGTCTGGATGCCATGGAAATGACTGGTGCTGTGACCGGCTTAGCTTTCAGCGTTTCAAATGCTTGCAGGCATGCTGTGTCAAACACCAAATGGCAGTCAGCAGCTAGCAGATTGCTTAGAGGTTTTGCGATTTTGGAAAAATCCTTTTATAAACCTCCTATAGAATTCCGCATGCCCCAGGAAAAGTTTTTGATTGCCTTAACATGGGCAGGTGGTGGTAATTTTCAATTACCTCTATTTTTGCTTTGATCCACCTCTATTCCCTGTTCGAGAGTATGCCCAAGAACAATCCTTTCAGTCACCAGGGAAGTGACACTTGTCCCAGTTTAAAACTAGGTGGTCTCTTGGCATCTCTATAGAACAAGTGCTAGATGATCAAGACAGGAGCTGGATGAGTCTCCATATACTGAGAAGTCATCCAGGAAGACTTCCAAATTTTTCCACCAATCATAGAAAGAGAGCAATGCATCTCTGGAAGGTTGTAGGTGCATTGCTTAGCCCAAAGGGCATCCTTCTATAAGCAAACACTCCGGATGGACATGTGAATGCTGTTTTCTCTTGATCGTGGGATCTACTGCAATCTGGTTATCGCCTGAGTAGCCATCCAAAAAGCAGTAATAACCATGACCAGCTAGTCTCGGTAGCATCTGGTCTTATGAATGGGTAAAGCGGAAAATGAATCCCCGTTTCTGGTGGCTGTATGAGCCTTCTGTAGTCAATACCCATACGCCACCCTGTAACAGTTCTTGTAGGAACCAGTTCATTTTTTTCATTATGAATCCACTGTCATGCCTCCCCTTTTTTGGGACGACTTGAACAAGGCTCACCCAGGGGCTATTCAGAAATTGGGGATAAATAAATCCCCAGCCTCTAATAATTTGGTGACCTCTTTTCTGCACCACTTCCTTCATGGCTGGATTAGGCCGCCTCTGTGGTTGAACCTTTGGTTTGGCATTATCCTCCAGTAGGATTTGTTCCATGCTTCTAGCTGGGCTTATGCCCTTAAGGTCACCTATGGACCACCCAAGAGCTGCTTGTGTGTCCTTAGCACTTGAAATAGGGCTTCCTCTTCCTGTGAATTTAAAGCAGAGCTTATGACCACTGGAAAAGTGTCACCTGCTCCTAGAAATGCCATATTTCAAGGATGGGTGGCAGTGGCTTGAGCTCTGGTTTAGGAGGCCTATCTTCCCTTTCAGAAGAAGTCAGAGGCTCTTTCGTGTCCCCTGAATCCTCCAAGGCTGAACATCTTTAAAGATGTTTCCAACTTTGATTCGAGACTCTCAACCATGTTGATCTCTTCTACCAAAAGAGTAATAAGGTCAACTTCATGCAGTCTGGTGATGTGTCTGGATGCTGCATGGCTTTGACAGCGTTCAACTTGAACTCGTCATTGTTGACTCTCAGGGTTATTTCCCCTTGCTGGACGTCAATGAGGCATCGTCCGGTTGCAGGAAGCAAAAAAAAAAAAGGTCTTCCTAGAATTAGAGTAGCCTCTTGTGCTCCTCCATATCCAGCACCAACAAATCAGTGGTGAAAGGCAAATGGCCCAAACTCTGACAATCATGTCCTCAATCACGCCTGATGGGTTTTTAAGTGTAACCATCAGCAAGTTGGAGACATATCCGGGTTGGTTTAAACTCATCAGTCAAGCAAGCTTCCTTGATTGTGGATGCAGGTATCAGGGTGATGCTTGCCCCAAGATAACATAAAGCTATCTTGGTACAATCGCCCTTTAATATGCATGGTATCATAAAAAACTCCTCAGGGTTTTGAAGCTTCTGTGGAAAGCTTTTCAGAATGGACTGCAGCGCATTCTTCAGTGAGGAGAACTCTTTCTATTTCTGTCTCCACGCCTTCCTATGACTCAAGCATCTTGTTTCATTGAACTTGGATTAAGAAGGTATTTGCTCAAGTGCCTCTGCAAATGGAATTTTTATTTCAAGAGTCCTTAGATAATCTGCAAAGCGAGCAAATTGCTTATCTCCTCCTCTTTCCGGAGTTTTGAGGATAAGGTATCTGGGCTTTAGTATTCCGCAACCTTAGTGGTTAAAGAAGCCTTTTTAGAGGGGTTGTTATAAGCACTTGTGAGTGTTCTGATCCCTCACTGGCAATTGTGTACCAGAGTCAGAAGCTGGGGTGACGTTAGACGCCAACTCACTGTCTGTTCCTTGCGCGCGCCTGAACGCCAAAAATGTGCCCCTGTTGGGCTTAGCGCTGGATTCTGCCCCATGTGGTGTTTCAAAGCCAGATTCTTGCCCATTTCGGGCGTTCAAACGCCAATCCATGCCTTGTTTCGGGCGGCTGAAGGGCCAGTTTTGGCATGGTTCTTGGCGTTCAGCGCCAGCCTTCCACCTATTTTCTGGCGTTTTAGTGCCAGAATTATTTTTTCCCTGGGCTCTTACTTGGTCCTCAGGGGGACATCTTTGGTGGTTGTCATTTCTTGAATTTTTGATGCCTTGAGGTGGGGAATTTAATGTTTGTTCCCACTTCTTAATTGAACTGCTTGGCATTTCTTCTGCTATTTGCTTTTATAGCTGCTGCTTTGTTTGGCTTAAACTGTTCTTCCATTTGTATATTAGCTATCCTTTTCTCCTGTAGCCTGTCCTTGGATTCAGCTAGCTGCTTTGTTATAAAATCTAATTGCTGATGAATTCGCAGCTTGTTTTACAGTACTGAGTTCAGCAGTTGCTGTGTTAACCTCTTCATTCATGAAAGGGTTGCTGCTTAGATACAGATGCTGATTCCTGGCAACTGTATCAATAAGCTCTTGAGCCTCTTCAATTGGCTTTCTCATATGGATAGATCCACCAGCTGAGTAATCAAAAGACATCTGAGCTCCTTCTGCAATCCCATAGTAGAAGATGTCTAAAAACATTTCAGAGAGGCATTTTCGTAGCATCTCTCTGTATCTCTCCCAGGCTTCAAAAGGAGATTCTTATCTCCTTTTTAAAGCCTTGGGATGTCCAGCCTTAGCTGTGTCATCCTTTTGGAGGGAAATATTGATTCAGGAAATTTTTCTGGTCAGCTGTTTCCATGTTTTTTATGCTGGCCTTAGGTTGGTTATTTAACCACCTCTTTTGGCTTGATCTTTTACAGCCAACGGAAACAGTAATAGTCTGTAGACTTCCTGACTATTTTCCTTTATTCAAATACAAAATAAAAAAATTTTTTTGTAAAATTGTTGCCAAAACTTGTAGGTTCTTCCTGTGAAAGTCCAGAGTACTGGCAGTTTTTGATAATGAGCTGAGGATTCAACTCAAACTACTGACCTCCAATGGAGGGTATGCAAATGCTACTTCCCATATGAAGCAGTAGAGGGGTTAGAATATGACCCCAAAGTCCCCCTGGACTGTCCATCTCCATTTATGTCCATGATGGATTCTATGGATATTAACTTTGGACTGATTTACCTTTTTTATTTATTTTATTATAAGAAGTAATTACTTAAATAAAATAAAAAATAACTTAAAAAGAATTTGGAATTTTGAAATAAATTTTTTTATCGTAAAAAAAAAAATTAAAAATAATTAGTTAAAAAAAAACAAATTTTTTTTAAAAAGAGGGAAGATATTTTTCGAAAATAGAGAGAGAGAGTTAGTTAGGTAGTTTTGAAAAAGTTAAGAAACAAACAAAAAGTTATTAGTTAGTTGAAAACAAATTTTGAAAGATAAGAAGTTAGGAAGTAAAGAGTATTTTGAAAAGATATTTTTTTTGGAATTTAGTGAGAGAGAGAAAAACAATAAGAGATAGTACAAGATTTAAAATTTTTTAGGATCAATGCTCCTTGTTTTCGAAAAATTTGGAGGGAAAAACACCAAGGAACACCAAACTTAAAAATTTTAAAGATCAAGGACACAAGGAAACTCAAGAACACTTTTGAAGACTCACAAGAACACAAAGAAACATGAAGGAAGAACACCAACTTAAAATTTTTAAAAGCAACCAAAAAATTTTCGAAAATCAAAGGTTAATCAACAAGGAAAAACACCAACTTAAAGTTTGCACAAGATTTAATAGAAAAAAATATTTTTGAAAAAGAAAATTTGAAAAGAGTAGAAAGGATTCTAACCCAATCAAATTAATGCTCTAGCCAAATGAGTTATGGGACCTTCAAAAAATTTTTAAGAAAGATTATTTTGAAAACACCAAACTTAAAGTTTGCACAGGATTTAATAGAAAAATTATTTTGAAAAAGTTTTTATTTTAAAATATGATAAAGCAAGTTATCATAAACATAAACAACCACGTTCTAAAATAAATTCCTCAAGCAAAATTAACACAAAAATAAAAAAATTTAATTAATAAAAAGGACTCTAAACCAAAAAGGAAAGATTTTTCCTAATCTAAGCAACAAATAAACCGCAGTTGTCAAAACACGAACAATCCCCGGCACGGCGCCAAAAACGTTGGGCAGCGAAAATTGTAATGATTACTGTTTTTCACAATTACTCTCTTACAATCTCGCACATATGACCAGCAAGTGCAACGGGTCGTCCAAGTAATTTACTTACGTGATTAAGGGTCGAATCCCACAGAAATTTTTGGCTTGAAGCAATCTATGGTTATCTTGTAAATCTTAGTCAGGAATTCAATTATATTTATCAGTTGAATTGCAATTAAACAATAGAGCATGGATTAAAGGTTACTTGTTATGGCCAGTGATGGGGGAATAGGTTTGGAGTTTTTGGAGATGCTTTGTCTCTTGAATCTCTGCTTTCCTCTGTCTTCAAATTCACGCACGCACGTCTTTCCTATGGCAAGCTGTGTTGGTGGATCACCGTTGTCCAATGGGCTACCTTCCATCCTTCCAGTGAAAACTACGCTCCCGCGCTCTGTACAGCACGGGCTAATCACCGGGTTGGTTCTCGATTCGTTTGGAATAGGATTTACTATCCTTTTTGCGTCTGTCACTGAACGCCAGCCTCAGGAGTTTGAAGCTTCGTCACAGTCATTCAAATCCTTGAATCTTACTCGGAATACCACAGACAAGGTTTAGGACTTTCCGGATTCTCATGAATGCCGCCATCATTCTAGGGCGGTTATACCACGGAGATCTGATTAAAGAATCTAAGAGATACTCATGCAATCGGATTATAGAACGGAGGTGGTTGTCAGGCACACGCTTCGTCTGGTGAGGAAGGTGATGAACGTCACAGATCATCACCTTCATCACAGTTAAGCGCGAATGAACATCTTAGATAGGAACAAGCGTGTTGAATGGAAACAGAAATACTTGCATTAATCCATCGATAACAGCAGAGCCCTCACCCCCAACAATGGGGTTTAGAGACTCAGGCCGTCAGAGAATACAAAGTTTAGATCTGAAATGTCATGAGATACAAAATTAGTCTTAAAAGTTATTTTAAAACTAAAACTAGTTAGGCCTAGGGTTACAAAATATGAGTGAACTATGGATGGATGTTGCAGAGATCCACTTCTGGGGCCACTTGGTGTGCTGGGGCTGGAGATTTCGTGCAGAGGCCATTGGGAGTTGAACGCCAGTTTTTATGCCAGTTTGGGCGTTCAACTCCAGTTTTTGATCCTTTTCTGGCGCTAGACGCCAGATTGGGCAGAGAACTGGCGTTATTGAACGCAGTTTACGTCATCTTATCCTTATGCAAGTATGGACTATGATATATGTCTTGGGAAAGCCCTGGTGGTCTACTTTCCAACGCAATTGGAAGTATGCCATTTCGGAGTTCTTGTAGCTCCAGGAAAATCCACTTTGAGTGTAGGGAGGTCAGAATCCAACAACATCAGCAAGTCCTTTTTCAGCCTGAATCAGATTTTGCTCAGCTCTTTCAATTTCAGCAGAAATACCTGAAATTACAGAAAAACACCACAACTCATAGTAAAATCCAGAAATAAAAAAAAAAAAAAAAAAAAAAAAAAAAATAACAAAAACTAACAAAACATACTCTAAACTATATTGAAATTATCCCCAAAAGCGTATAAAATATCCGCTCATCACTTACCTTAGGACAATCAATAGCTCCCAGTTATTATTGCAAAGGAACTCACTTCCCAACATGAGGAGCGGTTTGCTTATGTGTGCTTGGAAAGACACAAGGAAAGCTATTGGGTGGAGTTTGATGGACATAGTAGGTATAAGCCCTCAGTTCTGCGAGCACCGGATATTTCAGAGGAGGGAGCCAAGCTTATCTGTCAACCTCAAAGGCAGTTGAACCCCACCATTTTAGAAGTTGTGAAGAAGGAAGTGACCCGACTGCTTGAAGCCGATATCATCTATCCAATCTCGGATAGCGAATGGGTTAGCCCAGTAAAAGTGGTGCCAAAGAAGTCTGGTGTCACAACGGTGAAGAATGAGCACGGGAAACTCATGGTTACAAGAGTGCAAAATTCATGGAGGGTTCATGACTATAGCTCTGAAACCAGGCTACCCGCAAGGATCACTACCCATTACCTTTCATCGATCAAATTCTTGATCGCCTGTCAGGTAAGTCACACTACTGTTTTCTAGATATTATACAGTTTATTTTCAAATTCATATTGCTCCAGAAGATCAAGAGGAAAATAACCTTTTACATGCCCCTTTGGAACGTATGCATATAAGAGGAATAGCTTTCGCCTACTCATTTGCTCCAAAGAGTGCACGGCTACGTCAAAGATGGCATGATCAATAGTTCTATGCTAACAGGACTCAGTTCTGAGGGATGTATGGCAAGTTATAATTATGAAGAAGAACATAATAGAATGGTCTATGAATGACATTTAACCTTTTTGGATAGTCTAGCTAGAGTATTATAAAGGTGTGTTTAAGGTCAAATAGTAACACCCCAAATTACCTTAAGTCTTACCTCTAGCCTTAAAACAAAGGTTAATCAGAGAGTTCAATAGTCCGTAAGGCTATACCATATTTATATATAGAATGAAATATTACATTCTAATCCCAATGAAGGATAAGCTCAAAGACAGATTTACAAAAGTGCGAAACGTTTCACACGAAATATCCTACAAGACACAAGTATTAGATGCAAGAAGAAAAGAACATATATAAATATAATAATATAATATTCATTTAAAGGACTAGCCGCAGCTTGCGGAGTTTAAGCTGACTAGTTACAAATAGAAAGATACAGAGTTTTGGAATTAAAACAGCTTATACAACCTATCTCTCAAATAAGCCTCTAAGGCCATAAAGATAAATATACAAAAGGTGAGAGAATACTATGATGAAAGTAAAACGAAAATAAACAAGGAACGAACCATACTCCGCTCTGTCACCATATCCACAATCTCACCGAAGTAGATTACGACCTGCATCTAAAAAATAACAACAAAGTATGGAATGAGAACCGGAGGTTCTCAGTATGGTAACAGTGCCCAATGATGTAAGATGTAAGGCTCCGAGATGACGAAGGCAATCCTAGAACTTCACATCACATACGAATATTTAAGCTTAGAATAAAATTATATATAAGAAACTTAAACCATAAACTGGGTTATCTAAACTTAGGGGAATTCTAACTAATACTAATCACACCGCTGTATCCCACAGCCTCCGCCAACCTAACGTGCGATCCATCGCCACCCCCTGCCTAATCTCCTCAGCCCCAGACAATCACAAATAATGCAAGCAAGTAAAACACAGATAGTATTCATTTACAGCAAGTAATTCAAGAAGCAAGTAGGCATGTTATACAATCAGGCAAACTCAAGTAATCAAAACAAACAGGCATATAAAAGATGCATATGATGAATGTCTATTCTATTGGCTCGTGATATCACTTGTCGGTCCATAAATGCCAACCCGACACATCTTTTCGGATGTCGCCTTTCTGCCGCACCCTCGGGTATAGTGATGGGCACACTCTATTGAACCACGGATATAGTGCCGGGCACACTCTATTCACCCACGAATATAGTGCCGGGCACACTCACATGCGTAACCCAAGGATATAGTGCCTAGCCGACTCTTGCAACAGAAAAGGTTATCAATCATAATCAATCCCAGGGACATGATACCCTGCACACTATCATAATTAACCCAAGGATATAGTGACTGGCACACTCTCAACATCTATCAAGATCATCCATTCCTTTTTGAGTCCTCAACTCATCACATCCATCATCAATTTATACTTTCCATCCCAAACTCATCAATTCATCAGTGTCTCAATTTATTATCTGTAATTACCCAATTCACTAATCTTCTCCTCACTCAACTAAACTCATCCTCGGTACACCAGAAAACCTAAACCTCCGTTTGCTAACTTTTCAAAATGACATCAACCAAATCTAAAAAGTTCTTTCCCAAGTTCTCAAACCCAAAATTAAGCCCAAAAGTGTAAAAATGGTGTCACAGAAGCTTACAATCTTGTTGAAAAGGTGAAATAGTTGAAAAGAAATTTTAAATTTGAGAAACAGGGGGTGTGCGTATGCACGAGGGTGTGCGTACGCACAAGGGTGTGCGTGCGCATGCCTAGGAAGTTTTCAAAACGTGTGCGTACGCATAGGAGTGTGCGTATGCACAGGTACCAAAATTCACAATGTCTGTTCACTCGTAAAACCCGTGCTAGCACCCCCAACAGACTGACCTTCCAACGTGTGCGTGCGCACAAGGCTTTCCGTACGCACATACCAGAAATCAGAAAATTCTGTAACTCTGCATAATTTCAGATTTCGACGCCAATCTTTGAATGATCATAACTTCCTCTGCATAAATCCAAATTTTGCAAACTTTATATTGAATTGAAGAGTTTTCAATGAACTTTAATTTAAGTAAATCCCAACCAAAATTGAAAACTGAGGCTCAAGTTATGATCCATCAAAGTTTACCAAAATTCGTTTTTACCAAAAACCTTAAAACTTTCTTTTACCAAAACTCTCATTTCAAAACCAAGCTATTCACAATCCAAATACTACCAAATTAACACAAAATCTCATACCATTCATTCCTCAATCTCAACCATCAATAGTCTCCCATTTACACTATCTCACACCATCAAAATTATTATTCTCCAACAATAAAAAATCATCACAAACAAGCCTAATTCTCTCCATTCATCAATATCATTTCCACAACCCATCATCAATTATCAACCATGCCCACAACTCTCAACAACATTACACATCAACAATAATCCACCAACCTTAACATAACATCACCCACAAGATTCAATATCCAAAAATCATCATCAACATACATCATCACACATCATAATCATCAATATCCTTTATTCCAAACCCCCACAACATTTTATATTAACTTATTACCTTAAATTTCATAACCCTCATTATTCACTAATATAACTAATCACCATACATACTTATCAATACCCATAATTTCCAACAATCACCATCAACCACACTAATCCAATATAACCAAAAATTACATCAATTCACATATAATTATTCATACACCAACAACATTTAATCCTATCTTAGGGCCAACTAGTCTAAGTGTCCAGAAACATTACATATTACATAAAAAAACCAAAACCATACCTTAGCTGATTTCCAAACGCACCAAACACCAAAACGAAGCCACCAAGCTTGATCCAAAGCCTCAACCAACTCCAACAAACACCAAAACTCAATTAACATCAAATAAATATATCAAGATCAAAACTTAAGATACATAAAACAACTAAATACAAGAGTTCAGTGAAACCTTACCTTATCAACAATAGATAGGGTAAAATCCAATAATTACCCGCTACTAGAGATCACCTAAACAAGCAAAATCACAAAATCTACTCAAAAACTAAACATAAAAATGCGCAGAATCTAGGGTTGGAAACTAGGGATGGAGTTTCGAGTTCTTACCAGAAAAACTTAGATAGAATAGAAGCGCTCGTCGAGACCTTCGCGTGGCCGCTGCTCGTCCATCGGAGCTCCGGATCAAAAGTTATGGCTCCCGGAAGAGGAGGTGAATAGTAACTTCTCTTCTCCCTCTCTTCCCTCTATGCTGCGCCCCTCTCTTCAAATTAAAGAGAAATGAGCTGAAATGCTCATTAAATAGGCATATAAATATTGGGTCTTGGGCTCAGTTTGGGTCCGGTCCAACCCGTTAGCGTTTTAGGTCCGTTTGACCCACTTTAGGCCAAAACCTTTAAGATTAGTGTCCGGTTTTCGATTCTAAAATATGTTTATCCTTTCAAAACAATAAATCAATTTTTTTCAAAATCTTATTTTCCAAAATACGTGGTACTGGACAAACTAGAGTCGGTACTGCCAGCTTAAGCGCCAGTACATATTTTTACAAAAATTTTTCGAAGAAGGTACATTTTCCAACTCAGAAAAATTCACTGAAATAAAATATCACATTTATATTTTCATATTAAAACTTCTAAATTTTGAATTTATTCCAGGCACTAAAATTATTATTTTATTAAAACGGTTTTACGTGAAAAACCCCGGTTCTTACATCCTCCCCTCCTTAAAAGATTTTCGCCCTCGAAAATCCGAGTTACGCGATATATTCTCCTCAAAGCGTTCTACCTTGTTGATGTCCCCTCTCGCCTTCCACTGCGTCACTCTGATTATCATCGTTAAAAATCCAAAAATTTTTCTTAAACCAAATACCGATTTTGTAACATTTTCCAAAATCTTCAAAACAAGATCAATATCAAACCTTTCTCAAAGGACTCAAAAACTCATTTATTCTAAATCAAAACCTTTTAATTTGAATCCCCTTTGCAAGTTAAGTTTGAAACCAAATTCACAAATCAAGAAAATCTTAAAACTCACTTTTGTTGTAAACCATATTATTTAAACCAAGAGTTCCGACCAACTCTTAAAACTAAATCATTTAAATCAACAATTTCAAACCAAATTTTCAAAATCATTCAAAGCTTTAAAACTTTTTCAACAAAAATCTAAATGATAAACCTCAATTTTATGGTTATCTTGTGCTTATTTTAGGGGATTTAATCAACTTTTCTCACATTTATTCAATGAAATAGCATGGTTTTTTAATTCTCCCTTAATTTGTGCTTAGGTGTGAAAACATGCTTTTTAGGCCCTTAAATTGGTGATTTTAATTCACTTTAATTCCATTCGATGCCTTGATGTATTTGTTGAGTGATTTCAGGTTCATAAGGCAAGTATTGGATGGAAGAAGTGAAGAGAAAAGCATGTAAAGTGGAGAACCCATGAAGAAAGAAATGAGCATTTGGAGAATTGAGGGCCACGCGCATGCATTATCCACACGTACGCGTGCATGAAGATTTACAAGCCACGCGCACGCGTCACCAACGCGTACGCGTGAGTAAGAGTTTTTGGCCCGCGACGCGCACACGTTACCCACGGTACGCGTACGCGTTCATGCTTGCACGTGACCTCCTTAAAGTAAAATCGCTGGGGGCAATTTTTGAGCTGCCCAGGCCCAAATCTAGCTCGTTTCTGAGGGTATTTGATGCAGAATTGAAGATTGAGCAAAGGGGGAGCACTTAGTTGTAGCTTGGCATCATGTAGTTTAGTTTTTTAGAAAGAGAAGCTCCCTCTTCTCTCTAGATTTAGGGTTCTTAGGATACTTGCATCTTAGATCTAGGTCCAATTTCATGTTTTCATCTTGTTTCCTATGATTTCTTGCTTCTACATCTCATTCTCTTAGTTTGTGATGTTAATTTTAATTTTATGCCTCTTTATGTTCATGCACTCATGTTGGATTTGGATCTTTTAATGGAATTTGGTGTTGATGTTCTTTTATTGTTGATTTGAGTTGTGATCTTACTTTCCTTGCAATTGGTAGTAGTAGATTTATATTTCTTGCTCATGATGGTTATGGATCTTGTTAATTCTGCAATTTGTGATGTTTACTTTTCTTGCACAATAGGTGTTTGATAAAATGCTTTCTCTAGTTTTTGAGTAGTTTTCTTACTCTTGGCCTAGGCTAAGGGAATTGAGTGACCTTGAGTCATTGGGTCTCATTGAATTGGTGATTTGAGAACCCTATGTGGTCAATTTGATAACCATTGACACTAACCTACTACTAGTTAATTAGTAGCTAGGTTGGGACTTATGGGTTGATGTTGATCAAGCCTATTTGATGTACTTCAAGCTTAGGAGTAGACATTACGTACTTAAAGCTTTTAGAAGTAGACTTAATGGGTTGGTCCCTCATAATTATCAATGTATGGTTTGTTGACAAGGATGGTGATCTCAATTTTCCATGTCTTAGCCAAGAGTTCTTTCCATTTCTTTTATTAGTTCTTGTTATTTTACTTTCTTGTCATTTATATTTTCTTGCCAATTTCCAAATCAAACCCCCTTGTTCCTTCATAGCCGATAATTAACCACTTCATTGCAATTCCTTGTGAGACGACCCGAGGTTTAAATACTTCGGTTAATTCTTATTGGGATTTGTACTTGTGACAACCAATATTTTTGCATGTGAGGATTCTTTGTTGGTTTAGAAACTATACTTGCAACGAGATTTCATTTGCGGAAATTCTAAACCATACAAGAAATCCGATCATCAAAATGGCGCGCCGTTACCGGGAAATTCCAATGATGCTATGTTATTAGCTATTGTATATATTGTGAATATGTTTGCCCTTTTGCTTCTTTGTTAGTTTTTGCTAGTTGTAGTTGTGGACTTTTTCTTCTTTATTTCTTGTTAGCTTTTTTTTTTATTTTCTCTTTCACCATGAATTCTCACCCCTTTGGCTATGAGTTTGGTTCAAAATATGTTGTAGGAAATGGAAGCTTTAATGAGGAATTGCATCAAGGACTTGGAGATCAAAGGTGGGAGGAGCCCCAAGCTTATGAACAACCTTCTTGGGAACAACCTCCTTCCGAACTAAGTTTGACAAGAGTGCTTGAGGATATGACTACTCTCCTCACGGAGATATGCAAGGACCAAAAGGCATTTTATTCTATCCAAGCCGCTCAAGCGTCACCCCAACGTAACTACTCTCTGGATTCTTATGGGTATAATCCTAATCCTAATGCATACCAATCTAATGTATGTGATGACCCTTATTGTGATTGTCAACCACAACCACCACATACATATGACCCCTTCCCTCAACGTGGTTTTAACCATCTTACTCGCAAGCCCCTTACCACCAAACACCTCCATATGACCCTAATCCGTA
Organism: Arachis monticola; assembly: GCA_003063285.2. NCBI lineage: Eukaryota > Viridiplantae > Streptophyta > Magnoliopsida > Fabales > Fabaceae > Arachis > Arachis monticola. The sequence continues at coordinate 19,211 of QBTX01001574.1, read as the reverse complement.
TCCACCATACCAACCACCTTTTGAGCCATATGAACCATACATGGAACCACCACAATTCCAGCACAATTACTCCCAAGAACCACCTCAATATACACTATCTCCATGCCCTTCCCAATATGAACTACCTTCCAATTATGAATTCTTTCCCCCAAACAATGAACCCTCTCTTCCACCACCGCCCCCCAATGACGCCCTCACGCTAGAACTAAGAGATCTTGACTTTCATATCCAAAGGCAACAAGAGGGGACGGAAAAGGAGTTTAAGGAGCTAGAAGCCAAGTTAGCTACTGTGAATGAAGCCATTAACCATATAGCCTCCCACCTAAGCTCATGCATTCCAAGTACTCCCATTGTTGAATGTGGAGAAGCAATCAAGGAGCATAATGAGGAGTGAGTTTGGAGCTTCAAGGTGAAGAAGAGAAGTTGAAGCAAGAATTTATCACAAGGGGAGGAAGTTGTGATAATTAAACTGGAAGAGGTGGTTGAAGATCTAGGAGATGTTGGAAGTCCACTGGAGTGTAGAATCATAAAGCCCTCTTCCAAGAAGCTTGATATTGATGTTGAGGAGGGTGTACAACCTCTAAAGCATATCATGGTTGAAGACTTTGAAGAGATGATCAAGAGATGGATTCAATCATTGATAATTTCTTATCTACAATTGAATCCTCTCCCATTGGACTCGGCATAAAGAGTAAAGAAGAAGATACCTCGCCTCCCATGCCCTTGGTAAGCAATGAAAAAAAGATTGAATTGGAAGGAAGCCACCAAGAGGAAGAGGTTGAGCAAGAAGTAAGATCTATTATTGAGGAAGATTCCACACCAATCAATGTGTCTTTTAAAATTGATAAACCTCCCTCATTGTGTTATGAAATTGATGATAAAGAGGACTGTGCACAACCTCCGACACATGGTTTGAGCAATGAGAAGTGTTATAGAAGAAGTTGGTAGGTAAGGAATTGAACTTAAAGAATCTTGCAAAGAGGTGGAAGTTATAAAGAAAGACCACAAGGGGGATCTCGCATTGGCTAAGTGTGGGGAGGTCCCCCCTCCTAAGTCACCATCATCCAACACAGCATTCAAGTGGGTAAAATTCCTATCCCTAAGCTTTACTTTCTCACTTGAATACGGTTTGCTTGAAAATGATGGTCAACTTAGAGCCCTTTGTAGAGTTAAGAGTAGGAGAGAGTTATGTAGTGGTTGGAGACATCACTCTAAGTTCATGATGGTTGCATGCTCGAAGTTGAATAGCAATGGTTGGTGTAGAACCAAACTGCAAGGGTCTAGGAGAATGTTTGGATGCTTAATTGAGAATTCACAAGCCTTGTCACCCAAATTTAACTATGGTAGTCAACGAGAAGATGGGTGCAAGAACAAGGTTTGGGACCCTGGAATTCATTTCAACAATCCAAACTCTTGGGGCCTTGTCATTTACTTAAGCTTACTCGAGGGCTTTATGCGCCTAATTTGGAATCCCGGTGGACATTGGAGATGCAAATATTGGTGGGGATTCAAGGATGAATTCAAGCATAAACCACCATAGCAAGGACCCCCACCAAATGTCCAACTTAAGGACAATAACCAAAAGTGCTAGGTAGGAGACACTAGGGGTGTTCGCGGTGCGGTTTGGTTCGATTTTTGAGAGAAAAGTCATCCGATCCAATCGTTTAATTAAAGTGCGGTTCGGTTTGGTTCGGTTTTTTCTCAAAGCCATCCGAACCAAACCAAACTAATTAAATTCGGGGGGTTTGGGTCGGTTGTTCGGGGTTTTCAATGAAGGCAAAAAAAAGATTACCATACTAGGGGACAAAGGCATAACAGGGAAAAGGACAAACACAAATACACAACCAAGAATAAGAAGAATAAGTAGACGAATAATAAAATAATAATAATAAGAATAATAATAATAATAATGAGAAGAAGAAAGAATAATAAGAAGATAGAAGAGAATAAAAGAAAGAATAATAATAATAATAAGAATAATAAAGAATAAGAAAAGAAGAAAAAGAAGATAATAAGAAGAATCATAATAATATAATAATAATAATAATAAGAATAATAATAATAATAAATAATAATAAAATAATAATAATAATAATAATAATAAAATAATAATAATAATAATAATAATATAATAATAATAAAATAATAATAATAATAATAATAATAAATATAAATAATAATCATATAATAATAAGAATAAGAATAATAATAAGAAAATAATAATAATAAGAATAATAATAATAATATAAGAATAATAAGAATTAATAATAATAATCAATAATAATAAGCTTAATAATAATAATAATAATAATCTAATAATAATAATCATAATAATAATAATCATAATAAAATAATAATAATTAATATATAATACTAATAATAATACTAATAATAATAATAATTAATAATAATAAATAATAATAATATTAATAATAATAATAATAATCCTATATAATAATAAAATAATAATATAATAAATAATAATAATAATAATTCATAATAATTTAATAATAATAATAATAATATCATAATAATAATAATAATAATAATAATAATAATAATATATAATTAATAATCATAAAAATAATAATAATAATCTAATAATAATAATAAAATAATAATAATAATAATATAGCACTAGTAGAAAATCATTCTAATCTAATTATACATTCTAATAGTTATACATTCTAATAATAAAGAGACATTGAATTTGAGATGAATGGATTAATAGCAGGGTAACAATGTATCAGAATTGAATATATAGACATTGAGATGAATGGATTAATATGCTGCTGACTTTCCTGCAATTTGTTGAGCTCTCAGAATGTTGTTGCACCTTCTCCACCAGCAAACTGACCCCCCCCAAACAAGTGCCACCGCCATGAAATTAACACCTAATCCAATGCCCGCTCTAAGACACCACGTCCACAGCTAGGTAAACCAGGTATACCACACAGTCCTCTGTTATCCGTAAAACTGCGTGCACCCAAAACAATATCAACATTACATTGCGTTATTCTGAACATTAATCATTTATTCATAATAACATAACATACTTGAAGCTAGCTCTGTGCAATAGTCTTCCTCCTAGACTTGCTGGAACACTTCCAGACAGCCTATTCCCATTTAGGTTCCTGCATCCACACAACTTTAGTACTGATTTCTCATTGTCTTATAAGTTTCATTTCTTTAACTTTAGACAATCTTACAGTCTCTGTAATGATGTCAACTCTCCAAGACTTTCTGGGATTGCTCCTTCCAAAAAGTTATAGGATAGATCACTGCATCATTGATTATTATGCCATTTAGAAACTGCATTACTATGATAATCAAACTTCTTTTCAATAACATAGATTATAAATTAACCGTTTATGTTTCTATCAATCCAGCATTCTAGCCCCCCTCACTGAAATTGTAAGCCTTAAAATTCACTAACCTGGTCACCATCCTTGATGCCATAATCTCTAAGATAAGTTGTTTCAATGACAAGCTTACGTCCTTAATAACATAAGCAAAATTGCCCCCAAACATGAGCCCTACAATTCAAAAATCAATGGAAATAATAAATCAGCTAAAAATTCATCATGGTCATTGTCATATCAGAATTCATCATAAATCACATAATACTTCACATCAGAATAATATATTAACTCTCAAGTCTCAACAGATTTAAAAATTATAACACATGAAAGTAATTAATTCAGTAATTTAGTAATTCAACAGAACAGCAATAATACCAGAACAACAATTCAGTAATTCACTTCAAAAGTAATTCAATCAATCACAGAAACAAGCAGCTGAAGTTTAGATCATTAAGCAGCAATAAACAAGCACAGAACCAGTAATAAACAAGCACTTTTACCACCAATAAACAAGCACAGAACCAGCAATAAATCAAGCACAGAACCAGCAAAAAACAAGCACTTTTACCAGCATTAAACAAGCACAAAACCAGCAAAAAACAAGCACTTTTACCAGCATTAAACAAGCACAAAACCAGCAATAAACAAGCACTTTTACCAGCAATAAATCAAGCAGAGAACCAGCAATAAACAAGCAATAAATTGAACAAAACCAAATAATCTTAACAATAAATCAATCACAGAAATAAGCAGCTGAAGTTTAGATCATTAAGCAGCAATAAACAAGCACAGAACCAGCAATAAACAAGCACTTTTACCAGCAATAAACAAGCACAGAACCAGCAATAAATCAAGCACAGAACCAGCAAAAAACAAGCACTTTTACCAGCATTAAACAAGCACAAAACCAGCAAAAAATAAGCACTTTTACCAGCATTAAACAAGCACAAAACCAGCAATAAACAAGCACTTTTACCAGCAATAATCAAGCACAAAACCAGCAATAAACAAGCACAGAACCAGCAATAAACAAGCAGCTGAAGTTTAAATCATTAAGCACAGAACCAGCACTGAATAACTGATAAACTGATAAACTGATAAATTAATAGACTGCTAAACTGATAAATCAATAGACTAATAAACTGAACAATAAACAATAAATAAGCAATAAACAATAAATCAGCAATAAACAATAAATCAATAAACTGATAAGTTATAACCCTAGGCCTAAACTGAACAACAAATCAGCAAAGTTTACCTGAATAGATGGCTCGGGCTCCATATGCACTTGAATCGGACAATCGGTGGCTGGGTGGGTGGGCTCCAGAAACGCTGCTGGGTGGACTGGAGGCGGCAAGGTCGGACGTGGCGAGGTCGTGGGTGGGCTCCAGAAACGCTGCTGGGTGGACTGAAGGCGGCGAGGTCGGACGTGGCGAGGTCGGAGGTGGCTCTAGAAACGCTGCTGGGTAGACTGGAGGCGGCGAGGTCGCAGGTGGCGTGGTCAGAGGTGGCTCCAGAAACGCTGCTGGGTGGAGGCTGGGTCGTGCACCGGCGGTGGAGGTTCTCCTCTGTTCGGCGGTGGGATTTGGAGGAATTGAGGAAGGCTTCGATCTAGGATTTGGAGAGGGAAGCTGTTGCGCATGTGGGGAAGGAGAAGTGGGGGTGTGGCCGTCTCACACTCTCACGAGTCACGTCTGGGTCTGGGTCTGGGGGGTGGGGTAGTTTTAATTTTAGGGTTTTGTTAAGAACCGGTTCGGTTCGGTTCGGTTAGGGTTTTGGTGGCAAGAACCGAAAACCGAACCGAACCGCAAAAAAACCGCAAAACATCACCTTTTTCGGTTTTTTCAGTTTTCGGTTAATTCAGTTTTCGGTTTTTTCGGTTCGGTCCATCGGTTTAGTTCGGTCTGGATTGGTTTTGAACACCCCTAGGAGACACCCCACCATGGTAAACTCTTTTCATTTTCTCTTTTGTAAATATTGGCAAAATTAGCTTAATTTCATGTTTTATTGGTTTTGGTTTAGTTTAGTTGGTAGTTTAATATGTTGAATAAGGTTCTATGCTATTTTGGTAGCTGTTTGGAGGTTTGGAATGCTTGGTTTGGTGCAAAAGCATAGAAAAATTTTGAAAAATAGGGCACCAATCTACACGTACGCGTGCTACACGCGTACGCGTGACTCAAGCATTTTCGACCATCCACGCTCACGCGTCACCCACGTGTATGCGGGGATCGCAAATTTTCACCTCCAAGCCATTTTCCGAGAGTTGCGCGAACAGCGCGCGAACACTGTGCGAAACACGCAAGCCAACTCACGGGTAAGCATGAAGAATGCGTACGCGTCGCTCTCTAAAAAACCCATCGACGCGCACGCGTGACTCACGCGTACGCATCGCATCATTTCACCTCAACCCACGCGCACGCGTCGTGCACGCATACGCGTGGATGCCCTTCTTTCACACACTTCTTTTCTCATCTTCTTTCCATTTCTTTCCTTCTTCTTTCTTCTTTCCTTCTTCTACCCCTCATCCAACACTTTCAAACACCATTATAACCATTTCTTTTAGTTAGTTAATGGTAGTTTAGTTAGTTTAGTTTCTATTTCATCTTCTCTTTTTCACTATACGTGTTGATTTATTAATTTTGTTTACTATATATTGCTGCTTATTATTAACTTGATGCTATTTTAGCATAATTGCCTCCATTATTTATTGTTGGATTCTCTATTGAGTTTATAGTTGGTTACTCAGTTTTGAGCTTTTCATGTTTGACATCTTTTCATACCAAGTACATATAACTTTGCCTTCAAGTTTTTAAACTTTTTTGAATTGCATGATTTGGCCACCATGTGATTTGAATTTTTCTTTGATTAGGCAATTTCTTGATGGATGTTGTGTATTTATCTTGATGCATAGTGCTTCTTGATTATATACATCCATATGTTTTTGGCTTGAATACTTTCATGCTTCTTTATTGCTTGTTTGGTTGTTTTGACCCACAAGTTTAGAGCATCTCAAGCACACTAGAATGAGTGAAGTACATGTTCCTTTTTTGTATAGTTATGACATAGCTCTCTATGTGGTGTGTGTGTTCTAAACCGCGCGCAACTTAGAATGCACACTCACTTTTATTCATGTCACACATTGGGTCACCCACCTCATTCTAGCGAATTACCTCATTCCAACAATGTACGCTTCCTTACTTTTATATTTTCTCATCTTACGGTGTTATATTTTTGTTTTTCATGAATGTTGCACCACAAGCAAAAACGAAAACGGGAGGAAGAACACGCAGCAACCGGTTGATCTGCCAGCTCAAGGTGGCAATTCGGAGAGTCGCCATACCCCCTTGCTCATCTTTGAGTACACCGAGGACGGTACAAACTTTTAAGTGTGGGGAGGTCGTCTGACCAGTCGGCGCTTTTGGGTGACAAGTTCTAATCCCAATAATTTTGCATTTCAGTTTTAGGTCTTTTAGGATTTTTAGTTGCATTTTCTTGTTTTGCATACATATACACAATAAGCTTAGTCAAAATAATGAATTTTTAAAGAATTTTATCTATAGGGCACCCCAATTGATTGAAAAAAAAAATTTGGGACTTGCTTGAATTATATATATTGTGGAACATAAATTTGAGCTAAGAACACAAGCATTTGAGACTTGAGCCTAATTGTGTGGTTACATTATATAACCACTTATCTTCATTCTTATGTGTATTATTCTCTTCATATGATTGTAATCTTTGATTTGTTTGATTCTTTATGTCCATTATTTTGTGTATACACGCATTTATACGATTGAGGCCATTGGTTCAAATAGCTCACTTACCCAAATAGCCTACCTTTTATCTTCCATTGTTAGCCAACTTTGAGCCTACGCTAAACCCATTTATTCTTAATTGTAGCACATTACAAGCCTAAGCGAAAAAAACAATAAATGTCCTTAATTTGGATCTTTGATTAGCTTAGGCTAGTGAAAGTGTTTATCATTTGATTTTGGGAGAGTTGGGAACATTGGGTAGAGATAAAAGTATATTTTGTATTTTGTTGGAAATCTTGGGAATTGGGTACATACTCATGTATTAATCATATGTAAACCATATGTATTGATGTTCTTGTATATATTTAGTTTGAAAAAAAAAGAAAAAAAATAGAAATAGAAGGAAAAAGAGAAGCAATAGAAGGGGACAAAAATGCCCCAAAGTAAAGCTCAATAATAATCAATGCATAGTGTGTGAAAAAGTGAAGAAATGGGTAGTTAGGTTAGCTTTGAAATTGTATAGGTTGTTATATAGGTTAGATGGGAAGTTAAGTTAATCAAAGATTCAAATTTCAAGCTTACTTGACCATATATAATCTTACCTTAACCCTAACCCATTACAACCTATGGGAAAGTCCTCATGATATTTGTATGCATGCATGAAATAACTGTTGATTGTTAGATGAAAAAAACAAATCTTGGAAAGCATGAGTAGGGAAAAATTGAGTGAATCAACCCCATACACTTGAGCGACTAGAGCGGATACATATCCGGTGAGGGTTCGATTGCTCAATTACATGTTTTAACCCATGATCATCTTTTCTTGCAAGTTTGTAAAGTCTTTCAATAACTCAATTCAATTGCGAGTTTGCTTTGATTGCTATTGCTTTAGCCCTTGTGCATATATGCTTTCTTGGGAATTGAATTATTTCGACCAAGTAATTGCATTCATTTAGATAGTTGCATATAGATAGGTTGCATATAGTTTAGTTGCATTGAATAAATGTTTATACCCTTGCTTCTTTCTTGATTTTAGCATGAGGACATGCTTAGTTTAAGTGTGGGGAGGTTTGATAAACTCAATTTTGTGGTTATCTTGTGCTTATTTTGGGGGATTTTATCACCTTTTATCACATTTATTCAATGAAATAGCATGGTTTTGTAATTCTAGCTTAATTTTTGCTTAGGTGTGAAAGCATGCTTTTTAGGCCCTTTAATTGGATTTTAATTCACTTTAATTCCATTTGATGCGTTGATGTGTTTGTTGAGTGATTTCAGGTTCATAAGGCAAGTATTGGATGGAAGAAGTGAAGAGAAAAGCATGCAAAGTGGAGAACCCATGAAGAAATGAGCATTTGGAGAATTGAGGGCCACGCGCATGTGTTATCCACGCGTACGCGTACATTGAATATTTACAAGCCATGCGCACACGCCACCCACGCGTACGCGTGAGTTAGGAGTTTTGGCCAGCAACGCGCACGCGTCACCCACGCGTACGCGTGACGCTTGGCACGTGACTCACTTAAAGTGAAATTGCTGGGGCGATTTCTGAGCTGCCAGGCCCAAATCCAGCTCGTTTCTGAGGGTATTTAATGTAGAATTAAAGATTAAGCAAAGGGGAGCACTTAGTTGTAGCTTGGCATCATGTAGTTTAGTTTCTAGAGAGAGAAGCTCCCTCTTCTCTCTAGAATTAGGGTTCTTAGGATACTTGCATCTTAGATCTAGGTCCAATTTCATGTTTTCATCTTGTTTCCTTTATGATTTCTTGCTTCTACATCTTCATTCTCTTAGTTTGTGATGTTAATTTTACTTTTATGCCTCTTTTATGTTCATGCACTCATGTTGAATTTGGACTTGGATCTCTTTTAATGAAATTTGGTGTTGATGTTCTTTTATTGTTGATTTGAGTTGTGATCTTACTTTCCTTGCAATTGGTAGTTAGTAGATTTATATTTCTTGCTCATGATGGTTATGGATCTTGTTAATTCTTGCAATTTGTGATGTTTACTTTTCTTGCACAATAGGTGTTTGATAAAATGCTTTCTCTAGTTTTTGAGTAGTTTTCCTTACTTATTAGTTCTTGTTATTTTACTTTCTTGTCATTTATATTTTCTTGCCAATTTCCAAATCAAACCCCCTTGTTCCTTCATAGCCGATAATTGACCACTTCATTGCAATTCCTTGTGAGACGACCCGAGGTTTAAATACTTCGATTAATTCTTATTGGGGTTTGTACTTGTGACAACTATATTTTTTGCATGTGGGATTCTTTGTTGGTTTAGAACTATACTTGCAATGAGATTTCATTTGAGAAATTTAAAACCATCAAGAAGATTCAAACCATACCGTTTAGAAATTGAAAATCTTAATTAAAAACCGCAAAAGCATTAATCGTTACTTCCGTTGCCGCTAGTGTTAAGTCGCACCCATCAGCCGATATGCCGCAACTCCACGAACAGACTTTTCCGGAACACGCTGAGCTCGTAACGCATAGGCTAGGATAACCATCCTCATTACCTCTCTGTTAACGTGATCGACCTCATCCATGAGTTACCATTCGGGTTTTCTTTCCACACCAAATAATCGATATCGAGGTGATCAATCTCAATATCTCAGGCTCAGTGCTTCAATTATCCCAAAGGCACTCATAAACAAGCATGCTATGCATATCAAGCAGATATCCTAAATAGCATGAAAGAAAAATGACCCAGAGTGTGCAACAAAGCACAATCGGTCCATCCCTCAGGCCTACGAGGAGGAAAACGCTCTGATACCACTAAATATAACACCCCAATTACCCTAAGCCTTACCTTCTAGCCATAAAGCAAAGGTTAATCAGAGGTTACAACATTCCTAAGGCTTATACATATTATATATACAAGGAAATATTACATTCTAGAAGCCCAATGAAGGATTAAGCTCAAAGACAGATTTACAAAAGCGCGAAACATTCACACGAAGCTATTGTACAAGACACAAGTATAGACGCAATAGAAAAGAACATATATAAATATAATATAATATTCATAGAGGACTAGCCACAGCTTCCAGAGTTTAAACCAACTAGTTACAAATAGAAAGATACAAAGTTTTGGAATTAAAACAGCTTATACAACATGTCTCTCAAATAAGCCTCTAAGGCCATAAACATAAATATACAAAAGGTGAGAGAATACTATGACAAAAGTAAAACGGAAATCAACAAGGAACGAACCATACTCCGCTCTGTCACCATATCCACAATCTTACCGAAGTATACAACCTGCATCTGAAAACAACAAAAAAATATGGAATAAGAACTGAAGGTTCTCAGTATGGTAACAGTGCCCAATGATGTAAGATGTAAGGCTCCGGGACGCCGAAGGCAATCCTAGAACTTCACATCAATACGGATATTCAAGCTTAGAATAAAATAAATATATAAGAAACTTAACCCATAAACAGGGTTATCTAAACTTAGGGGAATTCTAACTAATACTAAACACAACGCTGTATCCCACAGCCTCCGCCAACCTAACCTCCGTACGATCCCATCGCCACTGCCTGTCTAACCTCCTCAGCACCAGACAATCACAAATAATGCAAGCAAGTAAAACACAGATAGTATTCATTTACAGCAAGTAATTCAAGAAGCAAGTAGGCATGTTATACAATTAGGCAAACTCAAGTAATCAAAGCAAGCAAGCATATAGAAGATGTATATGATGAATGTCTATCCTATTGGCTCGTGATATCACTTGTCGGTCCATAAATGCCAACCCGACACATCCTTTCAGATGTAGCTTTTTTGCCGCACCCTCGGGTATAGTGCCGGCACACTCTATTGACCCACGGATATAGTGCCGAGCACACTCTATTCACCCATGAATATAGTGCCAGGCACAATCGCATGCATAACCCAAGGATATAGTGTCTGGCCCACTCTTGTAGCAGAAAAGGTTATCAATTATAATCCAATCCCAAGAACATGATACCCTGCACACTATCATAATTAACCCAAGGATATAGTGCCTGGCACACTCTCAACATCAATAAGACCTCATCCGTTCCTTTTTGAGTCCTCAACTCATCACATCCATCATCAATTATACTTTCCATCCCAAACTCATCAATTCATTAGTGTCTCAATTTATTATCTGCAATCACCCAGTTCACTACTCTTCTCCTCACTCAACCAAACTCATCCTTGGTACATGCTACACCAGAAACCTAAACCTCCGTTTGCTAACTTTTCAAAATGACATCAAACACAAATCTAAAAAGTTCTTTCCAAAGTTCAAACCCAAAATTAAGCCCAAAAGTCTAAAATGGTGTCACAGAAGCTTACAATCTTGTTGGAAAGGGGAAATATTTGAAAATAAATTTTAAATTTGATAAACAGGGGATGTGCGTACGCACAGGGGTGTGCGTGCGCACGCCCAGGAAGTTTTCAAACGTGTGCGTACGCATAGGGGTGTGCGTACGCACAAGTACCAAAATTCACAATGTCTGTTCACTTGCACAACCTGCTAGCGCCCCAACAGACTGACCTTCCTAACGTGTGCGTGCGCACAAGGCTGTGCGTACGCACATACCAGAAATAAAAAATTCTGCAACTCTGCAGAATTTCAGATTTCGACGCCAATTTTTGAATGATCATAACTTCCTCTACAAAAATCTAAATTTTGCAAAATTTATATCGAATTGAAGAGTTTTCAATGAACTTTAATTTAACGCAAATCCCAACCAAATTTGAAAACTGAGGCTCAAGTTATGATCCGTCAAAGTTCACCAAAAATCTGTTTTTACCAAAAACCTTAAAACTTTCTTTTACCAAAACTCTCATTTCAAAACCAAGCTATCACAATCCAAATAACTACCAAAAATCAACAAAAATCTCATACCACTCATTCCTCAATCTCAACCATCAATAGTCTCCCATTTACACTATGTCACACCATCAAAATCATTATTCTCCAACAATAAAAAATCATCACAAACAATCCTAATTCTCTTCATTCATCAATATCATTTCCACAACCCATCATCAATTATCAACCATACCCACAACTCTCAACAATATTACACATCAACAATAATCCACCAACCTTAACATAACATCAACCACAACATTCAATATCCAAAAATCATCATCAAATACATCATCATGCATCATAATCATCAATATCCTTTATTCCAAACCCCAACATTTTTTATATTAACTTATTACCTTAAATTTCCATAACCCTCATTATTCACCAATATAACTAATCACCATACATACTCATCAATACCCATAATTTCTAACAATCACCATCAACCACACTAATCCAATATAACCAACAATTACATCAATTCACATATAATTATTCATACACCAACAACATTCAATCCTATCTTAGGGCCAACTAGCCTAAGTGTCCAGAAACATTACATATCACATAAAGGAAACCGAAACCATACCTTAGACGATTTTCAAACACACCAAACACCAAAACGAAGCCACCAAGCTTGATCCAAAGCATCAACCAACTCCAACAAACACCAAAACTCAATCTAACATCATATATATATATACAACAACAACAACAAAGCCTTGTCCCACTAAGTGGGGTCAGCTACATGAATCAAACGACGCCATTGTGCTCTGTCATGTATCATGTCTACAGAGAGACCGTTTACATGTAGATCTCGTTTGACCACCTCATGGATAGTCTTCTTAGGTCTTCCTCTGCCTTTCGCCCTTTGTCCATCTTCCATCTCATCCACCCTCCTGACTGGATGTTCTATCGGTCATCTTCTCACATGTCCAAACCACCTGAGACGCGATTCAACCATCTTTTCCACAATGGGTGCTACTCCAACTCTCTCCTTTATATCTTCATTCCTTATTTAATCCAATCGCGTATGACCACTCATCCATCTCAACATCTTCATCTCTGCCACACTCAGCTTATGTTCGTGCTCCCCTTTAGCCGCCCAACACTCCGTACCATAAAGCATAGCCGGTCTTATAGCGGTGCGATAGAATTTACCTTTAAGTTTTAAAGGCACTTTTTTGTCGCATATAAAACCATATGCACTCCGCCATTTTGACCAACCTGCTTGGATCCTATGATTTACATCCTGTTCAATCTCTCCATTATCCTGTATGATGCACCAAGATACTTAAAACTTTTAACTTTTCGTAGGATGTTTTCTCCAATCTTCACCTCTATATTAGGGTTTTCCCTTCTCAAACTGAACTTACATTCCATATATTCCGTCTTGCTACGGCTTATGCGCAGACCATACACTTCTAGAGCTTCTCTCCATAATTCCAACTTCTTATTTAGGTCTTCCCTTGACTCTCCCAAAAGGACGATATCATCGGCAAAAAGCATGCACCATGGAACAGGCTCTTGGATGTGCTCTGTGAGTACTTCAAAGACTAATGTGAAAAGGTATGGACTTAAAGATGATCCCTGGTGTAATCCTATACCAATAGGAAATTCCTCTGTCACACCACTTTGAGTCTTCACACTAGTTGTGGCCCCATCATACATGTCTTTAATTGCACGAATATATGTGATCCTTACTATCTTCTTTTCTAAATCCTTCCATAAGACCTCCATTGGTACCCTATCATATGCTTTTTCCAATCAATAAAAACCATATGTAGATCCCTTTTATTACTACGATACCTCTCCATCATCCTTCTTAATAGGTATATCGCTTCAGTGGTAGATCTGCCTGGCATAAATCCAAATTGGTTCTTGTGGTTACTTGTGTCTCTTTTCTCAACCTCCGTTCTATCACCCTTTCCCATAACTTCATAGTATGACTCATAAGCTTAATCCCTCTATAGTTTTTGCAACTTTGTATATCCCCCTTATTCTTGTAGATAGGTACCAAGGTGCTCTTTCTCCACTCATCAGGCATCTTCTTTGACCTTAAAATCTCATTAAAAAGCATGGTTAACCAGTTGATGCGTTTTTCTCCAAGACCCTTCCAAACCTCAATCGGGATATTATCAGGTCCTACTGCCCTGCCATTTTTCATCTGCTTTAGAGTCTCTTTTACCTCGAAGTCTCGAATCCTTCGATAGTAGTCAAAGTTTTGATCTTCTTCCCTTGTGCATAATCGACTAAGGCTCGGAAGAGTCTTCTGTCCCTCATTAAATAACTCGTAGAAGTAGCTCTTTCACCTTTCATTAATCTTATCCTCTTGAGCCAATACACTCTCCATCCTTATCCTTTATGCACTTAACCTGATCCAAATATCTCGTTCTTCTTTCCCAGCTCTTTGTGATTCTATATATACTTTTTTCTCCTTCTTTCGTGCCCAAAGACTGGTAGAGACCCTCATATGCTCTTGTTCTTGCTTCACTTACAGCCACTTTTGTCTCTTTCTTAGCCGCCTTATATTTTTTCCAATTATCTGCATTGCGGCATAAAGACCACTCTTTAAAGCATTCCCTTTTTATCTTTATCTTTTCTTGTATACTCGCATTCCACCACCAGGACTCCTTATCTCTTGGTCCTAATTCTTTAGATTCACCAAAACTTTCTTTTGCTGTTCTTCTAATAACTTCTTGCCACCCCTCCACATCTCTTCCGTGCTTCCATTCCCATCCCACTTTGCCTCTTCTCCTACCCGTCTTAGGAAACTTCTTTGTTCCTTACCTTTCATCCGCCACCACCTCGTCCTTGGGTTCTTCGTATGATGTCTTTTCCTCAACTTTTGCTCAACACGAAAATCCATGACGAGCACCCTATGTTGTGTTGTCAAACTCTCTCCCGGGATAATTTTTACAGTTAATGCAAAATTTCTGGTCGACTCTCCTCAACAAGAAGAAGTCGATTTGAGAGCTTGTCATGCCACTCTTATAGGTTATAAGATGTTTGTCTCTCTTTTTAAAACATGTATTTGCGATGAGAAGATCAAATGTTGAGGCAAAGTCCAAAATAGTTTTACCCTCGCCATTGATCACCCCGAAACCATGGCCTCTATGAATACTCCCATATCTAGTCACTTCTCTCCCAACATGGCCATTTAAATCTCCTCCTAAGAAAATCTTATCTCCCAAAGGTATGCCTTGAACCAAACTCTCTAGATCCTCCCAAAACCTTATCTTGTGTTGTTCGTCCGAACCCACTTGCGGTGCATAAGCGCTAATCACATGGAAAGCACCTCCCTCCACCACAAGTTTGATAGAGATGATCCGATCTCCCACCCTCTTGACATCCACTACGTCCTTCTTCCACTGCTTATCCACAATTATTCCAACCCCATTCATATTCTTCACATTTCCTGTATACCAAAGTTTGAAACCAGAAGTATCCAACTCCCTAGCCTTTGCACCAACCCATTTTGTTTCTTGTGGGCACATAATGTTAATCTTCCTCCTTGTCATGGTGTCCACCACCTCCATGGACTTTCCTGTTAGAGTGCCTATGTTCCATGTCCCAAATCTCAACCTTCTATCGCTTCGACCTTTATCAAGATCAAAACCTAAGATACATAAAACAATTAAACACAAGGGTTTAGTGAAACCTTACCTTATCCAACGTGAGTATGGGTAAAATCCAATAATTACCCGTTATTAGAGATCACCTAAACAAGCAAAATCACAAAATCTACTCAAAAACCAAACATAAAATGCACAGAATTTCGGGCTGAAAAATGGGGATGGAGTTTCGAGTTCTTACCAAAAAAACTTAGAATAGAAGAGCTCGTCGAAAGCTTCACGTGGCCGCAAACGGCTCATCAATCAATCGAGCTCCGGATCAAAAGTTATGGCTCCCGGAAGAGGAGAGTGAATAGTAACTTCTCTTCTCCCTCTCTTCCCTCTATGCTGCGTCCCTCTCTTCAAATTGAAGAGAAATGAGCTGAAATGCTCATTAAATGGGCATATAAATATTGGGTCTTGGGCTCGGTTTGGTCCGGTCCAACCCATTAGCGTTTAGGTCCGTTTGACCCACTTTGGGCCAAAACCTTTAAGATTAGTGTCCGGTTTTCGATCCTAAATTATTTTTATCCTTTCAAAACAATAAATCAATTTTTCCCAAAATCTTATTTTCCAAAATATCGGTACTGAACAAACTAGAGCCGGTACTGCCAGCTTAAACGCCAGTACGTATTTTTACAAAACTTTTTCGAAGAAGGTACATTTTCCAACTCAGAAAAATTCACTGAAATCAAATATCACATTTATATTTTCAAATTAAACTTCTAAATTTTGAATCTATTGGCACTAAAATTATTATTTTTATTAAAACATTTTATGTGAAAAATCCCGGTTCTTACATCAAACCTTGTTACTTATTTTCAAAAATATCATTTTATGGTAAAGCAAGGTATTGTTCTAGGACATGTTGTTTCTAATACTGGTATATCTGTTGATCCTGCAAAGGTAGATGTTATTTATGGTTTACCTTACCCCTCCTACTTGAGGGAAATCCCTTCGTTTCTTAGTCATGCAGGTTTCTACCGGCGTTTATCAAGGACTTCAGTAAGGTTGCACTGCCTTTGTCCCGACTGCTGCAGAAGGACGTTGAGTTTGAGTTGAGTGAAGATTGCATGGAGGCATTTGAGAAGCTGAAGATTGCCTTGACCCAAGCTCCTATTGTGAGAGGGCCTGACTGGAGTAGGCCGTTCGAGATCATGTGTGACGCATCCAACTATGCAGTAGGAGCAGCGGTAGCTCAGCACGAAGGTAAGGACCCATATATTATTGCTTATGCTTCTAAGACTTTAGATGGTGCCCAGTCTAATTATACTACCACTGAAAAAGAGCTTTTAGCTATTGTTTTTGCTTTGGATAAATTCCGAGCTTATTTACTTGGAATTAAAGTGGTAGTATATTCAAACCTTGCAGATTTGAAATATTTGTTAGCTAAGAAAGAGTCTAAACCAAGGTTAATCGTTGGATATTATTGTTGCAAGAATTTGATTTAGAGATAAAGATTAGGAGTGGTTCCCAAAATTTAGTGGCGGACCACTTGAGTCGCCTAGAGCATATTAAAAGTGACTCCACTCCTATCAATGATGCTTTTCCACTTGATAGCTTCCAAGCAATATCTGAGGTGGTTCCTTGGTATGCACCTATAGCTAATTATTTGGTTAGTCGTACATTTCCTCATAATTTTTCTAAGCATCAAAAGGACAAGCTTAAAAGCGAGTCCAAGTATTATATATGGGATGACCCATATTTGTGGAGATGTGGTGCTGACCAAATAATTAGAAGATGTGTGCCACAATCAGAATTCCAGTCAATTTTGGAGGCCTGCCACTCTTCTGAGAGTGGTGGACATTTTGGTCCTCAAAGAACTACTAGAAAAATTTTAGACTGTGGATTCTAGTAGCCCACAATTTTTAAGGATGCTACTATTTTCTATGACTTTTGCCCCCAATGCCAAAGGTTTGGAAATATATCCAAGAGGGATGAGATGCCCCAACAACTTATGTTATTTTGTGAAATTTTTTATGTTTGGAGTATTGACTTCATGGGTCCATTTCCAAACTCTAATGGTTTCTTATACATCTTGTTAGCTGTTGATTATGTTTCTAAATGGGTGGAAGCAACTCCCACCCGTACTGATGATGCTAACGTCGTTATTTCTTTTGTTCTAAATAATATTATTTGTCGCTTTGGATCACCACGAGCAATCGTGAGTGATCAAGGCTCTCATTTCTGTAACAGGAGAATGACAAGTTTGCTGAAGAAACATGGCATTATTCACAAGGTGGCGATGGCTTACCATCCCCAAACGAATGGCCAAGTCGAGGTGTTTAACAGAGAGATAAAGCGCATACTGGAGAAGGTTGTAAAACCTCAGAAAGGACTGGAGCTCTAGGCTTGAGGCGCTTTGGGCTTATCAGATAGCATACAAGACACCCATCGGAATGAGTCCATTCCACCTAGTCTATGGAAAGGCTTGTGGTGCACGAAATTGTGATGTCCAGGCTCGAACAATCCCTGGTAATGGCTCCAAAGCTTGGTGCTTTGATCTTAATTCATAATTGTCACAACTTCGATACAACTAACCAGCAAGTGCACTGGGTCGTCCAAGTAATACCTTACGTGAGTAAGGGTCGAATCCCACGGAGATTGTTGGTATGAAGCAAGCTATGGTCACCTTGTAAATCTCAGTCAGGCAGATTTAAACATGGTACTTTATTAGATTAAAATAAACAATAAAAGGGATAGAGATACTTATCTAATTCATTGGTGAGAATTTCAGATAAGAGAATGGAGATGCTTTTCGTTCCTTTGAACCTCTGCTTTCCTGCTATCTTCATCCAATCAGTCTTACTCCTTTCCATGGCTGGCTTTATGTGATACATCACCACTGTCAATGGCTACTTTCGGTCATCTCTCGGGAAAATGATCCAATGCCCTGTCACGGCACGGCTAATCGTCTGGAGGCATCACCCTTGCCAATGGCTTCATCTTATCCTCTCAGTGAATAATATGCTCACGCACCCTGTCACGGCACGGCTATTCATCTGTCGGTTCTCGATCATGCTGGAATAGGATTTACTATCCTTTTGCGTCTGTCACTAACGCCCTGCAATCGCGAGTTCGGAGCTCGTCACAGTCATTCAATCATTGAATCCTACTCGGAATACCACAGACAAGGTTTAGACCTTCCGGATTCTCTTGAATGCCGCCATCATTCTAGCTTACACCACGAAGATTCTGGTTAGGAGATCTAAGAGATACTCATTCTAGCTTAATTCATGTAGAACGGAAGTGTTTGTCAGGCACGCGTTCATAAGGGAGAAGGATGATGAGCGTCACACATAATCATCACCTTCATCACGTTCTTGGGTGCGAATGGATATCTTAGAAGCGAAATAAGAAGAATTGAATAGAAAACAGTAGTACTTTGCATTAATCTTTGAGGAACAGCAGAGCTCCACACCTTAATCTATGGAGTGTAGAAACTCTACCGTTAAAAATACATAAGTGAAGGTCCAGGCATGGCCGAGATGGCCAGCCCCCTAAACGAGATCACAGGATCAAAATACAATCCAGGATCCAAAGATGAACAATGGATTAAAATTGAGACCAAAGATGGTCAAAAAGACGTCTAATACAATAGTAAGAGGTCCTATTTATAATAAACTA
>QBTX01000558.1:38713-77613 GCA_003063285.2 Arachis monticola | reverse complement strand
AAAACCGGTCAACACAACGTAAAAAAAAACGGAAAAAAAATCTGAGGAGCCTGCCGAAGATGAGGCCAGTACGGCTCCCCTTTAAGTGTCCCCTCAGGATAGCGGCATTTAAAGAACAAGGGTCAGCACAACGTAAAAAAAATTGGAGGCGCCTTCCGAAGATGAGGCCATTAAACGGCGGCTCGCCTTTAAGGTGTCCTCCTCTGGAGTAGCCATTTAAAGAACAACGGTGGCAACAACAAAAAAAAAAAAAAAAAAAAAAAAAAAAAAAAAAAAAAAAAAAAAAAAAAAAAAACCGCTCAGCACAACGAAAAAAAACCGAAAGAAAAAATCGGAGGAGCCTGCCGAAGATTATGCCATTACAAGATCCCCTTTAAGGTGTCCTTCTCGGGATTGCGTCTTTTAAAGAACAAGGGTAAGCACAAACGTTAAAAAAAAATCGGAGAGCCTGCCGAAGATGAGGCCGTTAAGGCTCGCCTTTAAGTGTCCCTACTCTGGATAGCGTCATTTAAGAACAATGGTCAGCACAACGTTAAAAAAAAAAACCGGTCAGAACCAACCCCAAAAAAAAGAAAAAACAACCGGTTAGCATAACGTAAAAAAAATGGAAAAAATTCGGTCAGCACAACAAAAAAAAACCGGTCAGCGCAACGTAATAAAAAATGAATAAAAAATAAAAAATGAAAAAGAAAACCGGTTAGCACAATGTAAAAAAAACCGGTCAACACACCATAACGTAAAAAAAACTGGAGAAAAAATCCGAGGAGCCCCTGCCAGTGTCATCCTCGGAATAGCGTCATCTAGAGAACAAGGGTCAGCACAACGAAAAAAAAATCGGTCAGCACAACGTAAAAAAAAACCGGTCAGCACAACCCAAAAAAAAAAAAAATGTTCAGCACAACGTAAAAAATAAAAAAATAAAAAAAACAAAAAACCAAAAAAAAAAAAAAAAAAAAAAACTGGAAAAAAGCGGAAAAAAAAAAATAAAAAAAAACTGGAAACAAAACCGGTCAGCAAATCGTAAAAAATAAAAAAAATCGGAGGAGCTTGCCGAAGGTGAGGCCATTACGGCTTGCCTTTTGGTGTGCCCCTCTAGATAGCATCATTTAAAGAACAAGGGCCATCACAACGAAAAAAAACCGGTCAGCACAACTAAAAAAATGAAAAAAACCGGTCAGCAAACCCAAAAAAAACCGGTCCACAACAACGTAAAAGAAACTGGAAAAAAACCGGTCCGCACATCCAAAAAGAACCGGACAGCTCAACGTAAAAAAAAAACAATGAAAAAACCAGTCAGCACAACGTAAAAAAAAGCTGAAAAAAAGTCGGAGGAGCCTGCCGAGGATGAGGCCATTACGGCTCGCCTTTAGGTGTCCTCCTCTGGATAGCGTCATATAAAGACAAGGGTCACACAACGTAAAAAAAATCTGTAAGGCACAACCAAAAAAAAAAGAAAAAAAAATGGTCAGCAAAACGTAAAAAAAAAGGTCAGCACAGAACGTAAAAAAAAAACAGGAAAAAAAAATCGAGAAGCCTGCAAGATGAGGCCATTACGGCTCCCCGTTAGGTGTCCTCCTCGGGGTAGCATCATTTAAAAACAAGGGTCAGCACAACGTAAAAAAAAAAAAAAATCGGAGGAGCCTGCCGAAGAGAGGCCATTTGGCTCGCCTGTAGTTGTCCTCCTTTGGATAGCGTCATTTAAAGAACGACGGGGTCAGCACAACGGAAAAAAACGGTCAGCACAACGTAAAAAAAAACCGGTCAGCGCAACGTAAAAAAATAGAAATAAAAAATAAAAAATGAAAAAGAAACCGGTTGCAAACGTAAAAAAAACCGGTCAACACAACATAAAAAAACGGAAAAAAAAATCTGAGGAGCCTGCCCGAAGAGAAGGCCATTACGGCTCCCCTTTAGGTGTCCTCCTCGGGATTAGCGTCCCCCCCCCCCCAAATTTTTTATTAAAGAACAAGGGTCAAGACAACGTTAAAAAATAAGCGGAGGAGCCTGCCGAGATGAGGCCATTACGGCTCGCCTTAGGTGTCCTCCTCTGGATAGCGTCATTTAAAGAACAAGGGTTGGCACAACGAAAAAAAAACTGAAAAAAAACAAAAAAAAAAAAAAACGGTCATCACAAACTTAAAATAAAAACCAAACCGGCGCTCATCACAACGTAAAAAAAAAACTGAAAGAAAAAAAAAAAAAAATTCGGAGGAGCCTGCCGAGATGAGGCCATTACGGCTCCCCTTTAGGTGTCCAATCCTCGGGATAGCGTCATTTAAGAATAAAGGGTCAGCACAACGTTAAAAAAAAATCGGAGGAGACATGCCGAAGATGAGACCGTTTATGGCTCGCATTTATGTGTCCTCCTCTGATAGCGTCATTTAAAGAACAAGGTCAGCACCAACGGAAAAAAAAAAACCGGTCAGCACAACCCAAAGAAGAAAAAAAACAGGTCAGCACAACTTAAAAAAAAAAAACAAAAAACCAAAAAAAAAAAAAAAAAAAAATAAAAAATCAGAGGAGCCTGCCGAAGTGAGGAAATTTACGGCTCGCCTTTAGGTTTCCCGCCTCTGGATAGCGCCATTTAAAGAACAGGGTAAGCACAACGTAAAAAAAAAAAAAAAACCCAATCAGCACCACGTAAAAAAGGGAAAAAAACCGGTCAAAACAACAAAAAAACGGTCACCACAACATAAAAATAAAATAAAAAACGGGCAGCACAACGTAAAAAAATATCGATCAGCAGAACGAAAAAAACAAAAAAAACAAAAAAAACAAAAAAACTGGAAAAAAACCAGTCAGCCCAACTTAAAAAAAACGGAAAAAAAACTGGCTAGCATAACTTAAAAAAAAAATCGGAGAGAGCCTGCCGAAGATGAGGCCATAACGGCTCGCCTTTAGGTGTCCTCCTCTGGATAGCGTTATTTAAAGAACAAGGGCCAGCACAACATAAAAAAAAATGAAAAAAAGGTCAACAAACACAACGTAAAAAAAATGGAAAAAAACAGGTCACACAACATAAAAAACCGATTCATCACAACAAAGAAAAGGAAAAAAACCCAGGTCAGCACAACGTAAAAAACATGAAAAAAAAAAATCAGAGGAGCCAGCTGAAGATAGGCCATTATGGCTCCCCTTTAGGTGTCCTCCTCGGGACTGCGTCATTTAAAGAACAAGGGTTAGCACAACGGTAAAAAAAAAAGCAGAGGAGCTTGTGAAGATGATGCCATTACGACGGCTCGCCTTTAGTTGTCCTCCTCTGGATAGCATCAATTTCAAGAACAAGGATCAGCATAACGTAAAAAAAAATCGGTCAGCACTACCCAAAAAAAAAAAACCGGTCACACAACGTAAAAAAAATTGGTCAGGCACAACGGATAAAAAAAAACAAAAACTGGTCAGCACAATGTAAAAAAAACTGGAAAAAAAAAACCGGTCAGCAAAGCACAGACGTAAAAAAAGATTGGAGGAGCCGGGCCGAAGATGAGGCCATTACGGCTTGCCTTTAAGTGTCCCCCTCTGGATAGCATCAATTAAAGAACAAGGGTCATACAACGTAAAAAAAACCCGATCAGCACAACGAAAAAAAAACTGGTAAGCACAACTGTAAAAAAAACCGGTCAGCACAACGCCAAAAAAAAAAGATAAAAAAACCGGATCAGAGCACAACGGAAAAAAAAAACAAAAACCAGTCAACACAACTTAAAAAACCTGGAAAAAAACCGCTCCAGCACATCGTAAAAAAACTGGAAAAAAACCCGGGCAGCAAAATGTAAAAAAAATTGGAGAAGCTTGCGAAGATGAGACCATTACGGCTTGCCTTGAGGTGTCCTCCTCTGGATAGCGTCAGTTAAAGAACAAGAGGCAGCAAAACGAAAAATGAGAAAAAACCTGTCAGATCAACGTAAAAAAAAATCGAAGAAGCCAGCCAAAGAGGAGGCCATTACGACTCGCCTTTTGGTGGTGTGCTCCTTGGATAGCATCATTTAAGAACAAGGGCCATCAGACAGAAAATAAAAAAAAACCGGTCAGCACAACAACATAAAAAAAAAAAAAAATCGGTCAGCAAAACGTAAAAAAAGGAAAAAAACTGGTCCAGCACAACCCAAAAAAAACTGGAAAAAAACTGGTCAGCCCAGCGTAAAAAAAAAAAAAACGGGAAAAGAAATTGGAGGAGCCTGCCAAGATGAGCCATTACGGCTCCCGTTTAGTGTCCGCCTCGGATAGCGTCATTTAAAGAACAAGGGTCATCAAAAACATTAAAAAAAATTGGAGGAAGCCTGCCGAAGATGAGGCCATTAACGGCTCCCCTTTAGGTGTCCTCCTCGGGATAGCGTCATTTTAAGCACAAGGTCAGCAAAACGTTAAAAAAAAATCGGAGGAGCCCTGCCAAAGATGAAGCCATTCGGCTCGCCTTTAGGTGTCCTCCTCTAGATAGCGTCATTTAAAGACAAGGTTCAGCACAACGGAAAACCAAAAAAACCAAAACCGGTCAGCACACCCAAAAAAAAGAAAAAATAAAACCGGTTAGCATAAAACTTAAAAAAAAACGGTTCAGCACAACTAAAAAAAACAAAAAAAATGGTCAGCGCAACGTAAAAAAATAGAACAAAAAAAAATGTAAAAAGAAACCGGTTAGCCACAACATAAAAAAAAATCGGTCACACAACGTAAAAAAAAACCAGAAAAAAAATCGGAGGAGCCTGCCGAAGAGGAGGCCATTAATTAAGGTTCCCTTTAGGTGTCATCCTCGGGATAGCGTCATTTAAAGAACAAGGTCAGCACAAACGTTAAAAAAAAATCAGAAGAGGAGCCTACCGAGATGAGGCCGTACGCTCGCCTTTATGTGTCCTCCTCTATATAGCGTCATTTAAAGAACAAGGTCCAGCATAACCTAAAAACAAAAAAACCGGTCAGCACAACCCAAAAAAAAGAAAAAAAACCGGTTAGCACAACGTAAAAAAAAAAAAAAAACGGTCAGCCAACGTAAAAAAACAAAAAATGGTCACGCACGTAAAAAAAAGAGAAATAAAAAAAGAAAAGAAACCGGTTAGCACAACATAAAAAAAAACTGGTAACACAACGTAAAAAAAAAAACCAGAAAAAAAGTCTGAGATCCTGCCGAAGAGGAGGCCATTACGGCGCCCCTTTAGTTCCGCTACTCGGATAGCTTCATTTAAAGAACGCGGGTTTAGCACAACGTTAAAAAAAAATCAGGAAAAAAACTGTTGGAGCCTGCCGAAGATGAGGGTTTTACGGCTCGCCTTTAGGTTCCTCCGCTGGTAAGCGTCATTTAAAGAACAAAGGTTAGCACAACGAAAAAAAAATTAAAAAAAAAAAAAAATCGGTCAGCAAAATGTAAATAAAAAAAACAAAACTGCTCAGCAACAACGTAAAAAAAAAATCGGAAAGAAAAAATCGGAGGAGCCTGCCGAGATGAGGCCAGTAACGGGCTCCCCTTGAGGTGTCATCCACCTGCGGTATAGTGTCGTTTAAACAACAAGGGTCAGCAAACATTTAAAAAAAATTGGAGGAGCATGCCGAAGATGAGGCCGTTACTGCTCGCCTTTAGGTGTCCTCCTCTAGATAGCATCATTTAAAGAACAAAGGTCAGCACAACGAAAAAAGAACAGTCAGCACAACGAAAAAAAAACCGTTCAGCAAACCCAAAGAGAAAGAAAAAAAAACCGGTCAGCCACAACGTAAAAAAAAACAAAAAAACAAATAAAAACAACAAAAAAACGGTCAGCACAACGTAAAAAAAAAATGGAGAGCCTGCCGAAGAGGAGGCAATAAAAAACAACGGCCGCCGTTTTGGTGTCCCTTCGTTTGGATAGACATTTAAAAAATAAAAAATGGAAGAAAAACCGGTCAGCACAACCCAAAAAAAATAGTCAGCACAACGTAAAAAAATAACCGATCAGCACAACGAAAAAAACAAAAAAACAGAAAAAAACAAAAAAACTGGAAAAAAAACTGGTCAGACACAACGGAAAAAGAAACTTGAAAAAAACGGGTTAGCAAACTTAAAAAAAAACTGAAGGAACTGCCGAAGATGAGGCAATTATGGCGCGCCTTTAGGTGTCCTCCTCTGATTAGCGTCATTTAAGAACAAGGGTCAGCAACAACGTAAAAAAATGAAAAAAATGGGGTAAGCACAACGTAAAAAAAAATGGAAAAAAAGGATCAGCACACAACGTAAAAGAAGGAAAAAAACCGGTCAACACAAGGTAAGAAAAACCGAAAAAAATTAGAGGAGCCAGCTGAAGATGAGGCCATTACGGCTCCCCTTTAGGTGTCCTCCTCGGGATAGCGTCGTTTAAAGAACAAGGGTCAGCACACGTTAAAAAAAATCGGAGAGCCTGCCGAAGATGTGGCCAGTACGGCTCGCCTTTATGTGTTCTCCTCTGATAGCGTCGTTTAAAGAACAAGGATCAGCACAACGAAAAATAACCGGTCATCACAACGTAAAAAAAAAAACGGTCAAGCGCAACCCAAAAAAAAATCGGTCCATCCCAAAAGTAAAAAAAAAAAGTGTAAAAAAAAAAAAAAGTTAAAAAAAAAAAAAAAAAAAAAAAAAAATGTAAAAAAAAAAACTGGAAAAAAACGCGTCAAAAATCAGAAAAAAATTCGGAGGAGCCGGCCGAAGATGAGGCCATAACGGCTTGCCTTTAGGTGTCCTCCGCTGGATAGCGTCATGTAAAGAATAAGGGTCGCACAACGGTAAAAAAAAAAACCCGATCAGGCACAAAAAAATAACCGTCATCACAACCCAAAAAAAAAACTGGAAAAGACTGGTCAACCCAACGTAAAATAAAAAAAAAAAAAATTGGTCAACACAAAAACGTTAAAAAAAAAACAAAAAAACACCCGTCAGCAACAACGTAAAAAAAATTTGGAAAAAAGCCAGTCAAGCACAACGTAAAAAAACTGGAAAAAAAACTGGTCAGGCAAAACGTAAAAAAAAATCGGAGGGGCCAGCCGGAGATGAGGACATTAAGCGGCTCGCCTTTATGGGTCCTCCTCTGGATAGCGTCATTAAGAATCAAAATGGAAGAAAATCGGTCAGCACAACCCAAAAAAATTGGTCAGCAACAACGGTAAAAAAATAACCGATCAGCACACGAAAAAACAAAAAACAGAAAAAAAACAACAAAAAAAAAAAAAAAAAAAAAAAGCGGTCAGCACAACGTAAAAAAAACTGAAAAAACTGGTTTTTTTTTTTTTTTAACTTAAAAAAAAAAAAAATCGGAGGAACCTGCCGAAGATGAGGCCATTATGGCTCGGCTTTAGGTTTGTCCTCCTATGGATAGCGTTATTTAAAGAACAACGGTCAGCAAAACGGAAAAAATGAAAACAAAAACGGGCAACACAACGTAAAAAAAATTTGGAAAAAAACTGATCAGCACAACGTAAAAAAAGGAAAAAAACCGGTCAACACAAGGAAAAAAATGGAAAAAAAAATCAGAGGAGCCAGCTGAAGATGAGGCCATTACGGCTCCCCTTTAGGGGTCCACCTCGGGATACAAGCGGCCGTTTAAAGAACAGGGTTCAGCACAACGGTTAAAAAAAATCGGAGGAGCCTGCGAAGATGATGCCATTACGGCTTGCTTTTTGGTGTCCTCCTCGGTTTAGTGTTATTTAAAGAACGAAGGTAAGTGAAACGTAAAAAAAAAAAAACGGTCAGCAGCACCCAAAAAATAATAAGAGGTCATCCCCAAAGTAAAAAAAAATTGTCAAGCACAACGTATAAAAAAGTAAAAAACGGTCAGCACATGTAAAACAAAAACTGAAAAAAAAACAGTCAAAACACATAAAAAAATTCGGAGGAGCCCTCTGCCGAAGATGAGGCAATTAAAGCTCACCTTTAGGTGTCTCCTCGGGATAGTGTCATTTACAGAATAAGGGTCAGCACAATCGGAAAAAAAAAAACCGATCAGCAAAACAAAAAAAAAAAAAAAACGGTCAGCACAACCCAAAAAAAACTGGAAAAGAACCGGTCACCCAACGTAAAATAATAAAAAAAAACAAAAAAAATCGGTCAACAAACACAACGGAAAAAAAAACAAAAACCAGTCAGCACAACGAAAATAAAAATTTGGTGTTAAAAAACAAAAAAACCGCGTAAGCACAACGTAAAAAAAACGGGAAAAAAACTGGTCAGCAACGTAAAAAAAAATCGGAGAAGCTTGAACGAAGATGAGGCCATTACGCTCACCTTTATGTGTCCTCTCTGGATAGCGTCAAATTTAAAGTAAAGATAAAAATGGGAAGAAAATCGGTCAGCACAACCCAAAAAAAAATCGGTCAGCACAAACTAAAAAATAACCGATCAAGGCACAAAACGAAAAGAACAAAAAAACAGAAAAAAAAAAACTGGAAAAACTTGGTCACCAACGTAAAAAAAACTTGAAAAAAACTGGTTATCATAACTTAAAAAAATCGAGGAACCTGCTGGAGATGAGGCCATTATGGCTTCCGCCTTTAGGTGTCTTCCACTGGATAGCGTTATTTAAAGAACAACGGTCAGCACAACGTAAAAAAAATGAAAAAAAAAAAACGGGTAGTCAGAACAACGTAAAAAAATGGAAAAAAACTGATCAGTCACAACGTAAAAAAAGAAAAAACCGTTCAACCGCAAGGAAAAAAACTGGAAAAAAAATCAAAGGAGCCAGCTTAATAAGATGAGGCCATTACGGCTCCCCTTTAAGTGTCCTCCCGGGGAATAAGCGTCTTTAAAAGAACAAGGGTCACACAACGTTAAAAAAAATCGGAGGAGCCAACCGAAGAATGATGTCAGTACGGCTCGCCTTTAGGTGTCTCCCTCTGGATAGCGTCATTTAAAGAAAAAGGTCACACAACAAAAAATAACCGGTCATCACAACGTAAAAAAAAAAACTTCACAGCGCAACCCAAAAAAAAATCGGTCATCCCAAAGTAAAAAAAATTGGTCAGCACAACGTATAAAAAAAGGAAAAAAACTGGTCAGGCAAAATTAAAAAAAAAACTGGAAAAAACCGGTCAAAACAACATAAAAAAAATTCGGAGTAGCCTGCCGAAGATGAGGCCATTACGGCTTGCCTTTAGGTGTCCTCCGCGGAATAGCGTCATTTAAAGAATAAAGGGCGCATCATAACGTAAAAAAAAAACCCGATCAGCAAAACAAAAAAGAACCACCGGTAAGCACAACCCAAAAAAAAAAACTGGAAAAGACTGGTCAACCCAACGTAAAATAATAAAAAAAAACAAAAATCGTCAACACAACGTAAAAAAAAATCGGAAAAAAAATCGGAAGGAGCCTGCCGAAGATGAGGCATTCCTGCGTCCTCTTTAGGTTTCCGCCTCGGGATAGCGTCATTTAAAGAACAAGGTAAGCACAAAACAACGTTAAAAAAAAAAAATCGGAGGAGCCTGCGCGAAGATGAGGCCGTTACGGCTCGCCTTTAGGTGTCCCCTCGGCATAGCGCCATTTAAAGAACAAAGGGTTCTGCACAAGTAAAAAAACCTGGTCAGCACAACGAAAAAAACTGGTCAGCACAACCCAAAAAAAATGAAAAAAATAAATCCGATCAGCACAACGTAAAAAAACAAAAAAAACAAAAAATAAACAAAACCAGTCAGCACACGTAAAAAAAAATTCGAGGAGTCCCCCCTGCCAAAGATGAGGCCATTACGATTCACCTATAGTTGTCCCCGCTGGATAGCGTCTTTAAAAGAACAAGGGTCAGCAAAAACGTAAAAAAAAACCTGATTAGCACAACGTAAAAAAAATTGGAAAAATCTGGCCAGCACAACAAAAAAAAAACCGTTAGGCCACAACATAAAAAATGGAAAAAAACCGGTCAGCACAACGTAAATAAAAAAATAAAAAAGACAAAAAAAAAACCGGTCAGCACAACGTAAAAAAATAAATTGGTCAGCACAAAAAAAACTGTAAAAAAAACCGGTCAGCACAACGTAAAAAAATTGAAAAAAAAAAAAAAAACCGGTCAGCACAACAACGTAAAAAAAAATCGAAGAAGCCTGCCGAAGAAAGATGAGGCCATTACGGTCACCTTTAGGTGTCCTCCTCTGGATAGGGTCATTTAAAGAAGAACAAGGGTCGGCACCACGTAAAAAAAATGAAAAAAATAAAAAAACGGTCAGCACACGGAAAAAAGGAAAAAAATCGGTCAGCGCAACATAAAAATCGGGCAACAGAACGGAAAAAAAAGGAAAAAAAAAACTGGTCCACACAACGTAAAGAAAAAAAATCAGAGGAGCCGGCCGAATATGAGTCCATTACGGCTCCCCTTTCGTGTCCTCTCCTCGGGATAGCGTCATTTAAAGAATAAGGGTCAGCACGACGTAAAAAAACGAGAAAAAAAATCGGAGGAGCTGGGCCGAAGATGAGCCATTACGGCTCACCTTTTTTGTGTCCTCCTCGGATAGTGTCATTTAAGAACAAGTGTCAGCACAAAAAAAAAAAATGGTCAACACAACGTAAAAAAATGGTCACACAACCCCCCAAAAAAAGAAAAAAACCGGTCAGCACAACGTAAAAAAAACTCGGTCAGCACAACGTATAAAAAAACAAAAAAACTCTGTCAGCACAACGCAAAAAAATTGAAAAAAAACCGGTTCAGCACAACGTAAAAAGAAATTCGCAGGAGCCTGCCGATGATGAGGCCATTACGGCTCGTCTTTATGTGTCTTCCTCTGGATAGCGTCATTTAAAAACAAGGGTCCACAACGTAAAAAAAAACGCGATCAGCAAACAACGTAAAAAAAAACACGACAGCACAACGGAAAAAAAAAACTGGAAAAAAATTGGGTCAGGCACAACCAGAAAAAAACCGTCAGCCCAACGTAAAAAAACGGAAAAAACCGGTAAACGAACGACAACGTAAAATAATAATAAAAAAAAGCAGTCTGCACAACGTAAGAAAAAACTGGAAAAAAATCGAGGAGCCTGCAGAAGACGAGGCCAGTAAGGTTCCCCTTTAGGTGTCCCTCCGCGAGATCAACGTCATTTAAAGAACAAGGGTCAGCACAACGAAAAAAACAGGTCAGCAAACGTAAAAAAACCGGTCAGCAGAACCCAAAAAAAAGGAAAAAAATGGGCAGCACAGCGTAAAAAAAGCCATTCAGCACAACGTAAAAAAAGTGGAAAAAAAACCGGTCAGCAAACAACGTAAAAAAAAGGAAAAAAAAAACCGGTCAACACATAGCAAAACGTAAAAAAAAATCCGAGGAGCTTGACGAAGATGAGGCCATGACGGCTCGCCTTTTGGTGTCCTCCCGGGATAGCGTCATTTAAAGAATAAAACAGGAAGAAAATCGG
This sequence comes from Arachis monticola, assembly GCA_003063285.2. Taxonomy (NCBI): domain Eukaryota; kingdom Viridiplantae; phylum Streptophyta; class Magnoliopsida; order Fabales; family Fabaceae; genus Arachis; species Arachis monticola. The sequence continues at coordinate 66,290 of QBTX01000558.1, read as the reverse complement.
TCAGCAAAACCAAAAAAAAATCGGGTCCAGCAAAAGTAAAAAATTAACGATCACACAACGAAGAAAAACAGAAAAAAAAAACAAAAAAACTGGAAAAAAATCGTCAGCACACGGAAAAAAAAAACTTGAAAAAAAAACTGGTTAGCATAAACTTAAAAACAAATCGGAGGAACCCTGCGAAGATGAGGCCATTATGGCTCACCTTTAGGTATCCGTGTGCACGGATAAGCGTTATTTAAAAAACCGGCCAACACAACGAAAAAAAAGGAAAAAAATGGAAAAAACTGGTTGGCACAACGTAAAAAAATGGAAAAAAACTGATAAGCACAACGGTAAAAAAAGAAAAAAACTGGAAAAAAAAATCAGAGGAACCAGCTGAAGATGAGACCATTACGGCTCCCCTTTAGGTGTCCTCTTCTGGATAGCGCGTTTAAAGAACGAGGTCAGCACAACGTTAAAAAAATCGGAGGAGCATGCCGAAGATGAGCCCGTTATGGCTCGCCTTTATGTGTTCTCGCCTCTGGATAGCGTCATTAAAGACAAGGATCAGCACAACGAAAAAAAAACTGGTAAGCACAACCCAAAAAAAGAAAAAAAACGGTCATAAGCAACAAACGTAAAAAAAAAAGCAGTCAGCACAACGTAAAAAAAAATTCAAAAAAACCGGTCAGCACAACGTAAAAAAAAACGGGAAAAAAACCGGTCAGCAAACGTAAAAAAAAATCGGAGGAGCTTGGACTAAGATGAGGCCATTACGGCGCACCTTTAGGTGTCCTGCCCCCGGATAGGTCTTTAAAGAATAAAAATAGAAGAAAATCGGTAAGCACAACCCAAAAAAAATCGTCAGTACAACGTCAAAAAATAATCGATCAGGCACAACGAAAAAAACAAAAAAAACAGAAAAAAAAAACAAAAAAACGGGAAAAAAAATCGGTCAGCACAACGTAAAAAAAACTGGAGAAAAAAATTGGTTATCATAACTTAAAAAAAAATAGTGGAGAACCTGCCGAAGATGAGGCCCTTATGCTCGCCTTGAGGTGTCCTCCTCTGGATAGCGTTATTTAAAGAACAAAGGTCAGGCACAACGTTAAAAAAATGAAAAAAAAACGGTTTGCACAACGTAAAAAAATGGAAAAACGGATCAGCACATCGTAAAAAAAAGGAAAAAACAGGTAAAAAACAGAAGGTAAAAAAATCAGAGGAGCCAACGGAAGATGAGGCCATTACGGCTCGCCTTTATGTGTCCTCCTCGGGATAGTGTCGTTTAAAGAAAGAGGGTCACGCACAGACGTTAAAAAAAAAAAACAAGTCAGCACAAGGTAAAAAAAAAAAAAACGGTCAGCAACAACCCAAAAAAAAAAAACCGGTCAGCCCAAAGAAAAAAAATTGGTTCGTACAACGTATAAAAAAAAAAAGAAAAAAGCAAAAAAACTGGTCCAGCAACAATGTAAAAAAAATGGAAAAAACCGGTCAGAAAAACGTAAAAAAAATCGGAGGAGCCTGCCGAAGATGAGGCCATTAGGCTTGCCTTTAGGGGGGGGTGTCCTCCTCTGGATAGCGTCATTTAAAGAACAAGGGTCAGCACAACGTAAAAAAAATTAAAAAAAACCAGTCAGCACCACATAAAAAAAAAAAAAACCGGTCAAAAAAAAATCGGTCAGCAAAAAAAAAAAAAAAAAAAAAAAAAAAAAAAAAATAATAAAGAAAAAACAAAATTTTAAAAAAAAAAAAAAAAAAAAAAAAAAAAATGGAGGAGCTTGCAGAAGATGAGGCTATTAAGGCTCACATTTAGGTGTCCTCCTGTTGGATAGCTCCATTTAAAGAACAAGGGTCACACAATGAAAAAAAACTTGGCAGCAACAACTCAATTAAACTAAAAATTAACTAAAAAAAAAAAAAAAAAAACGGAAAAAAAGCCGGTGTAGTACAACGTAAAAAAAAACAAAAAAAAACAAAAAGCCAGGCAACAACAACGTAAAAAGAACTGGAAAAAAACCAGTCAGCACAACGGAAAAAAATTCGGAGGAGTCTGCCAAAGAAGAGGCCATTAAGGATCGCCTATAGGTGTTACCTGGAGAGCTCATTTAAAGAACAAGGGTCCAGCACAACGTAAAAAAAAAAACCCGATCAGCAAAAAAAAAACTTGGACAAAAATGTGGTCAACACAACAAAACAAACACTGCTCAGCACAACATAAATAAAAGAAAGAAAAAAACCGGTCAGGACAAACGTAAAATAAAAATAAAAAAATGTTCATGCACCACGATAAAAAAAAAAAAGCAGGGAGGGAAGCCTGCCGCAGATGAGGCCAGTACGGCGCACCTTTATGTGTCATCCCTCTGGATAGCGTCTTTTAAAGAACAAGGGTCAGCACACGAAAAAAAAAACTGGTCAACCAACGTAAAAAAGAAACCGGTCAGCACAACCAAAAAATTAGAAAAAAACCGTAGGGGCACAACTAAAAAAAAATGGTCACCACAACGTATAAAAAAAAAACAAAAACTGGTCAGCACAACGTAAAAAAAAAAAAAATTCGGAGGAGCCTGCGATGATGAGGCCATTCGGCTCACTTTAAGGTGCAGCTTCTGGAAACGTCATTTAAAGAACGGGGGCAAGCACAACGTAAAAAAAAAACGAGATCAGCACAACGTAAAAAAAACTGGAAAAAATATTGGTCAGCAACAACCCAAAAAAAAAGTGTCAGCACAACGTAAAAAAATGAAAAAAAATTGGTCAGCACAAGCCTAAAAAATTCGGTCAACATAACGTAAAAAAAAGGAAAAAACTGGTCAACAAAACGTAAAAAAAACCGGAAAATAAATAGGAGGAGCCTGCTGAAGATGAGTCCATTACGGCTCCCCTTTAGGTGTCCTCCTCGGGATGCGTCATTTAAAGAACAAAGGTCTGCACAACGATAAAAAAATCGGAGGAGCCTGCCGAAGATGAGGCCATTACGGCTCACCTTTATGTGTCCTCCTCTGGATAGCGTCTTTTAAAGAACAAGGGTCAGCATAACGAAAAAAAAAATAGTCAACACAAAGTAAAAAAAAAAAAAAAACCGGTCAGCACAACCCAAAAAAAAGAAAAAAATTGGTCAGCACAACGTAAAAAAAATGGTCAGCAACAACGTATAAAAAAAAAAAAAACTGTTCAGCACAACGTAAAAAAAATTCGTAGGAGCCTGCCGATGATGAGGCCATTACGGCTCGCCTTTAGGTGTCCTCCTCGATAGCGTCATTTAAAGAACAAGGGTCAGCACAACTAAAAAAAACGCGATCAGCACAACTTAAAAAAAACTGGAAAAAAATTGGTCCACAACCCAAAAAAAAATGGTCAGCGCAACGCAAAAAAAACTGGAAAACCGTCAACACAACTAAAATAATAAAAAAAAACAAAAACAAGTCATCACAAGTAAAAAAACTAGAAAAAAAAATCGGAGGAGCCTGCCGAAGATGAGCCATTACGGTTCCCCTTTAGGTGTCCTCCTCGAGATAACGTCATTTAAAGACAAGGGTCAGCACAACGAAAAAAAAAAAACCGGTAAAGCACAATTAAAAAAAACGCTGCCAGTACACAACCCAAAAAAAAAAAAAAAAACCGGTCACACAACATAAAAAAAAATACACCAGTCAGCACAACGGAAATAAAATTTGGAAAAAAACCGGTCAGCACAACGTTAAAAAAAAAAAAACTGGAAAAAAACTGGTCAGCAAAACGAAAAAAAAAATCGGAGGGGCCTACCGAAGATGAGGCCATTTACGGCTCGCCTTTTGGAGTCCTCCTCTGGATAGCGTCATTAAAGAATTAAAAATGGAAGAAAATCCGGTCAGCACAACCCAAAAAAAAATCGGTCAGCACAAACGTAAAAAAATAACCGATCAGCACAACGAAAAAACAAAAAAACAGAAAAAAAAAAACTGGAAAAATCGGTCATCAACGTAAAAAAAACTTGAAAAAAACTGGTTAGCATAACTTAAAAAAAAAAAAATCGGAGGAACCTACCGAAGAGGCTGCCATTACTGCGCGCCTTTAGGTGTCTTCCACTGGATAGCGTTATTTAAAGAACAACGGTCAGCACAACGTAAAAAAATGAAAAAAAAAAACGGGTAGCACAACGAACAAAATGGGAAAAACTGATCACCAACGTAAAAAAGAAAAAAAACCGGTCAACCCAAGGAAAAAACTGAAAAAAAATCAGAGGAGCCAGCTGAAGGATGAGGCCATTACGGCCCCCCTTTAAGTGTACCTCCTCGGATAGCGTCGTTTAAGACAAGGGTCAGCACAACGTAAAAAAAATCGGAGGACCTACCGAAGATGAGTGCATTACGGCTCGCCTTTATGTGTTCTCCGCTGGATAGCGTCAATTTAAAGAACAAGATCAGCACACAAAAAATAACCGGAACCAGTCATCACAACGTAAAAAAAAAAACGTTCACATCGCAACCCAAAAAAAAATCGGTCATCCCAAAGTAAAAAAAATTGTCACACAACGTAAAAAAAAGTAAAAACTGTCAGCACAATGGAAAAAAAAAAAAAACTGGAAAAAAAAACCCGAAAAAACCCGGTCAAAACAACATAAAAAAAATTCGGAGTAGCCTGCCGAAGATGAGGCCATTACGTGTTGCCTTTAGTTGTCCTCCTCGGTATAGCGTCGTTTAAAGAATAAGGGTCAGCACAACGTAAAAAAAACAAAAAAAAAACACCAAAAAAAAAAAAAAAAAAAAAAACTGGCCAGCACAACCCAAAAAAAAAACTGGAAAAGACTGGTCAACCAACTTAAAATAATAAAAAAAAAAACAAAAATCGGTCAACACAACGTAAAAAAATGAAAAAACCGAAAAAAAAATGGAGGTCCCTGCCGAAGATGAGGCCATTCCTGCTCCTCTTTAAGTGTCCGCCGCCTCGGGGTTGCGTCATTTAAAGAACAAAGGTCATCACAACGTTAAAAAAAAATCGGAGGACCCGGCCGAAGATGAGGCCGTTACGGCTCGCCTTAGGTGTCCTCCTCTGGATAGCGTCAGTTAAAGAACAAAGGTCAGAAAAACGTAAAAAAAAAACTGGTCAGCACAACCGAAAAAAAAAAAAAAACTGGTCAGCACAACCCAAAAAAATGAAAAATCCCGATCAGCCAACGTAAAAAACAAAAAACAAAAATAAACAAAAACAGTTCACACAACGTAAAAAAAAAAAATTCGGAGGAGTCTGCCAAAGAAGAGGCCATTAAAGGTCGCCTTTAGGTGTCCGCTGGATAGCGTCATTTAAAGAACAGGGTCAGCACAACGTAAAAAAAAAACCTTGATTAGCAAACTAAAAACAATTGGAAAAAAAAATCCTGGTCAGCACACAAAAAAAAAAAACCGGTTTAGCACAACATAAAAAATGGAAAAAAACCGGTCAGCACAACGTAAATAAAAAAATAAAAAAGACAAAAAAAAAACCGGTCAGCACAACGTAAAAAAATAAATTGGTCAGCACAAAAAAAACTGTAAAAAAAACCGGTCAGCACAACGTAAAAAAATTGAAAAAAAAAAAAAAAACCGGTCAGCACAACAACGTAAAAAAAAATCGAAGAAGCCTGCCGAAGAAAGATGAGGCCATTACGGTCACCTTTAGGTGTCCTCCTCTGGATAGGGTCATTTAAAGAAGAACAAGGGTCGGCACCACGTAAAAAAAATGAAAAAAATAAAAAAACGGTCAGCACACGGAAAAAAGGAAAAAAATCGGTCAGCGCAACATAAAAATCGGGCAACAGAACGGAAAAAAAAGGAAAAAAAAAACTGGTCCACACAACGTAAAGAAAAAAAATCAGAGGAGCCGGCCGAATATGAGTCCATTACGGCTCCCCTTTCGTGTCCTCTCCTCGGGATAGCGTCATTTAAAGAATAAGGGTCAGCACGACGTAAAAAAACGAGAAAAAAAATCGGAGGAGCTGGGCCGAAGATGAGCCATTACGGCTCACCTTTTTTGTGTCCTCCTCGGATAGTGTCATTTAAGAACAAGTGTCAGCACAAAAAAAAAAAATGGTCAACACAACGTAAAAAAATGGTCACACAACCCCCCAAAAAAAGAAAAAAACCGGTCAGCACAACGTAAAAAAAACTCGGTCAGCACAACGTATAAAAAAACAAAAAAACTCTGTCAGCACAACGCAAAAAAATTGAAAAAAAACCGGTTCAGCACAACGTAAAAAGAAATTCGCAGGAGCCTGCCGATGATGAGGCCATTACGGCTCGTCTTTATGTGTCTTCCTCTGGATAGCGTCATTTAAAAACAAGGGTCCACAACGTAAAAAAAAACGCGATCAGCAAACAACGTAAAAAAAAACACGACAGCACAACGGAAAAAAAAAACTGGAAAAAAATTGGGTCAGGCACAACCAGAAAAAAACCGTCAGCCCAACGTAAAAAAACGGAAAAAACCGGTAAACGAACGACAACGTAAAATAATAATAAAAAAAAGCAGTCTGCACAACGTAAGAAAAAACTGGAAAAAAATCGAGGAGCCTGCAGAAGACGAGGCCAGTAAGGTTCCCCTTTAGGTGTCCCTCCGCGAGATCAACGTCATTTAAAGAACAAGGGTCAGCACAACGAAAAAAACAGGTCAGCAAACGTAAAAAAACCGGTCAGCAGAACCCAAAAAAAAGGAAAAAAATGGGCAGCACAGCGTAAAAAAAGCCATTCAGCACAACGTAAAAAAAGTGGAAAAAAAACCGGTCAGCAAACAACGTAAAAAAAAGGAAAAAAAAAACCGGTCAACACATAGCAAAACGTAAAAAAAAATCCGAGGAGCTTGACGAAGATGAGGCCATGACGGCTCGCCTTTTGGTGTCCTCCCGGGATAGCGTCATTTAAAGAATAAAACAGGAAGAAAATCGGTCAGCAAAACCAAAAAAAAATCGGGTCCAGCAAAAGTAAAAAATTAACGATCACACAACGAAGAAAAACAGAAAAAAAAAACAAAAAAACTGGAAAAAAATCGTCAGCACACGGAAAAAAAAAACTTGAAAAAAAAACTGGTTAGCATAAACTTAAAAACAAATCGGAGGAACCCTGCGAAGATGAGGCCATTATGGCTCACCTTTAGGTATCCGTGTGCACGGATAAGCGTTATTTAAAAAACCGGCCAACACAACGAAAAAAAAGGAAAAAAATGGAAAAAACTGGTTGGCACAACGTAAAAAAATGGAAAAAAACTGATAAGCACAACGGTAAAAAAAGAAAAAAACTGGAAAAAAAAATCAGAGGAACCAGCTGAAGATGAGACCATTACGGCTCCCCTTTAGGTGTCCTCTTCTGGATAGCGCGTTTAAAGAACGAGGTCAGCACAACGTTAAAAAAATCGGAGGAGCATGCCGAAGATGAGCCCGTTATGGCTCGCCTTTATGTGTTCTCGCCTCTGGATAGCGTCATTAAAGACAAGGATCAGCACAACGAAAAAAAAACTGGTAAGCACAACCCAAAAAAAGAAAAAAAACGGTCATAAGCAACAAACGTAAAAAAAAAAGCAGTCAGCACAACGTAAAAAAAAATTCAAAAAAACCGGTCAGCACAACGTAAAAAAAAACGGGAAAAAAACCGGTCAGCAAACGTAAAAAAAAATCGGAGGAGCTTGGACTAAGATGAGGCCATTACGGCGCACCTTTAGGTGTCCTGCCCCCGGATAGGTCTTTAAAGAATAAAAATAGAAGAAAATCGGTAAGCACAACCCAAAAAAAATCGTCAGTACAACGTCAAAAAATAATCGATCAGGCACAACGAAAAAAACAAAAAAAACAGAAAAAAAAAACAAAAAAACGGGAAAAAAAATCGGTCAGCACAACGTAAAAAAAACTGGAGAAAAAAATTGGTTATCATAACTTAAAAAAAAATAGTGGAGAACCTGCCGAAGATGAGGCCCTTATGCTCGCCTTGAGGTGTCCTCCTCTGGATAGCGTTATTTAAAGAACAAAGGTCAGGCACAACGTTAAAAAAATGAAAAAAAAACGGTTTGCACAACGTAAAAAAATGGAAAAACGGATCAGCACATCGTAAAAAAAAGGAAAAAACAGGTAAAAAACAGAAGGTAAAAAAATCAGAGGAGCCAACTGAAGATGAGGCCATTACGGCTCGCCTTTATGTGTCCTCCTCGGGATAGTGTCCGTTTAAAGAACAAGGGTCAGCACAACGTAAAAAAAAACAGTCAAGCACAATGAAAAAAAAAAAAAAAACGGTCAGCACAACCCAAAAAAAAAACCGGTCAGCCAAAGTAAAAAAAATTGGTTAGTACAACGTATAAAAAAAAAGCAAAAACTGGTTAGCACAATGTAAAAAAAATGGAAAAAAACCGGTCAGAACAACGTAAAAAAAATTCGGAGGAGCCTGCCGAAAGATGGGCCATTACGGCTTGCCTTTAGGTGTCCTCCTCTGGATAGCGTCATTTAAAGAACAAGAACAAGGGTCAGCACAACGTAAAAAAAAAAAAAAACCAGTTCAGCACCACAAAAAAAAAACCGGTCAGCACAACCCAAAAAAAATTGGAAAAAACCGGTCAACACAACGTAATAAAAAAAAAAACAAAAATCGTCAACACAACACGTAAACAAAACCGAAAAAAATCGGGAGCCTGCCGAAGAGGCCATTAGGCTCACCTTTAGGTGTCCTCCTTTGGATAGCGTCATTTAAAGAACAAGGGTCAGCACAATGAAAAAAAACTTGTCAGCACAACGAAAAAAAAACTGGTCAGCACAACCCAAAAAAAAAAAAACGAAAAAAACCGGTTAGTACAACGTAAAAAAAACAAAAAAAAAAACAAAACCAGTCAACACAACGTAAAAAAACTGGTCAAAACCAAAAAAAACCAGTCAGCACAACGTAAAAAAAAATTCGGAGGAGTCTGCCAAAGATGAGGCCATTACGGGTCGCCTTTAGGTGTTCCCTGGATAGCGTCATTTAAAGAAGACAAGGGTCAGCACAACGTAAAAAAAAAAACCCGATCAGCACAACGTAAAAAAAATTGGAAAAAAAATTGGTCAGCACAACCAAAAAAAAAACTGCTCAGCACAACATAAATAAAATGAAAAAAAACCGGTCAGGACAACGTAAAAAAAAAATAAAAAAAATGGTCTGCACAACGATAAAAAAAAACCGGAGGAGCTTGCCGAAGATGAGGCCATTACGGCTCACCTTTATGTTCCTCCTCGGGATAGCTGCGTTTAAAGAACCAGGTTCAGCACAACGAAAAAAAAAACTGGTCAACACAACGTAAAAATAAACCGGTCAGCACACCCAGAAAAATAAGAAAAAAACTGGTCACACAACTAAAAAAAGGTCACCAAACGTATAAAAAAAAACAAAAAACTGGTCATCACAACGTACAAAAAAAATTCGTAGGAGACCAATGCCAGATGATGAGGCCATTACTCTCGGCCTTTAGGTGTCCTACTCTGGATATCGTCATTTAAAGAATGATGTTCAGCACAACGTAAAATAAAACAATCAGCACAACGTAAAAAAAAACTGGAAAAAATAGTGGTCTAGACAACCCAAAAAAAAAAAAAAGGTTCACAGAAACGTAAAAAAAATGGAAAAAATTGTCAGCACAAGCGCGAAAAAAATCGGTCAACATAACGTAAAAAAAAGGAAAAAAAATTGGTCAACACAACGTAAAAAAAAAATCAGAGGAGCCGGCTGAAGATGTGTCCATTACGGCTCCCCTTTAGGTGTCCTCCTCGGGATATCGTCATTTAAAGAACAAGGGTCTGCACAACGATAAAAAAAATCGGAGGGCCTGCCGAAGATTAGCCATTACGGCACACCTTTATGTGTCCTTCTCTGTATAGCGTCTTTTAAAGAACAAGGGGTGCACAACGAAAAAAAAACTGGTCAACACAACGTAAAAAAAACCGGTCAGCACAACCTAAGAAAAAAAACTGGTCACACAACGTAAAAAAAATTCGTAGGAGCCTGTCGATGATGAGGCGATTACGGCTTGCCTTTAGGTGTCCTCCTCGGATAGCGTCATTTAAAAAAAAAGGAAAAAATTTGTCAGCACAACGTAAAAAAAAACGCGATCAAGCACAACTTAAAAAAATGGAAAAAAAACTTGGTCAGCACAACCCAAAAAAAAAACGGTCAGCGGCAAAGCAAAAAAAACTGGAAAACCGGTCAATACAACGTAAAATAAGAAAAAAACAAAAACCACTCAGCCAACGTAAAAAAACTAGAAAAAACAATCGAGGATCCTGCCGAAGATGAGGCCGATACGGTTCCGCCTTTAGTGTCCTCCTCGGATAGTGTCATTTAAAGAACAAGGGTCAGCAAAAAAAAAAAAAAAAAACCGGTCAGCACAACAAAAAAAAAACCGGTCAGCACAACCCAAAAAAAAAGAAAAAACCGGTCAGCACAACAAAAAACAACGAAAAACCAGTCAGCACAATGTAAAAAAAATTTGGAAAAAAATCGGTCGCACAACGTAAAAAAAAACTGGATAAAAAACTGGTCAGCAAAACGTAAAAAAAATGGAGAGCCTTGGACGAAGATGAAGCCCCCAGTACGGCTCGCCTTTTAGAGTCCTCCTCTAGATAGCGCAATTTAAAGAATAAAAAATAGAAAGAAAAGCGGTCAGCACAACCAAAAAAAAAAACTGGTCAGCACAACATAAATAAATGAAAAAAAACCCGTTCAGGACAACGTAAAATAAAAATAAAAAAAACGGTCCTGGCACAACGATAAAAAAAAATCGGAGGAGCCTGCCGAAGATGAGGCCATTACGGCTCACCTTTATGTGTCCTCCTCTGGATAGCTTCTTTTAAAGAACAAGGGTCAGCACAACGAAAAAAAAAAACTGGTCAACACAACGTAAAAATGAAACCGGTCAGCACACCCAAAAAATAAGAAAAAAACTGGTCAGCACAACGTAAAAAAAATGGTCACCACAACGTATAAAAAAACAAAAAACTGGTCAGCACAACCAAAAAATTCGTAGGAGCCTGCCGATGATGAGGCCATTACGGCTCGCCTTTAGGTGTCCTCCTCTGGATAACGTCATTTAAAGAACAAGGTCAGCACACGTAAAAAAAAACGCGATCAGCACAACGTAAAAAAAAACTGGAAAAAAAATATTGGTCAAACACCCAAAAAAAAAAAGGTCACAAACGTAAAAAATGGAAAAAATTGGTCAGCACAGCCTAAAAAAATCGGTCAACATAACGTAAAAAAAGAAAATTGTCAACACAACGTAAAAAAAAAAGAGGAGCCTGCTGAAGATGAGGCCATACGGCTCCCCTTTAGGTGTCCTCCTCGGGATAGCGTCATTTAAAGAACAAGGGTCTGCACAACGTAAAAAAAATCGGAGGAGCTGCCGAAGATTAGGCCATTACGGCTCACCTTTATGTGTCCTCCTCTGGATAGCGTCATTTAAAGAACAAGGGTCAGCAACAACGAAAAAAACTGGTCAACAACGTAAAAAAAAAACCGGTCAGCACAACCTAAAAAAATGAAAAAACTGGTCAGCACAACTAAAAAAATTCGTAGGAGCCTGTCGATGATGAGGCGATTACGGCTTGCCTTTAGGTGTCCTCCTCGGATAGCGTCATTTAAAAAAAAAGGAAAAAATTTGTCAGCACAACGTAAAAAAAAACGCGATCAAGCACAACTTAAAAAAATGGAAAAAAAACTTGGTCAGCACAACCCAAAAAAAAAACGGTCAGCGGCAAAGCAAAAAAAACTGGAAAACCGGTCAATACAACGTAAAATAAGAAAAAAACAAAAACCACTCAGCCAACGTAAAAAAACTAGAAAAAACAATCGAGGATCCTGCCGAAGATGAGGCCGATACGGTTCCGCCTTTAGTGTCCTCCTCGGATAGTGTCATTTAAAGAACAAGGGTCAGCAAAAAAAAAAAAAAAAAACCGGTCAGCACAACAAAAAAAAAACCGGTCAGCACAACCCAAAAAAAAAGAAAAAACCGGTCAGCACAACAAAAAACAACGAAAAACCAGTCAGCACAATGTAAAAAAAATTTGGAAAAAAATATCGGTCAGCACAACGTAAAAAAAAACTGGAAAAAAAACTGGTCAGCACAAAAAAAAAAAAAATTGGAGGAGCCTGCCGAAGATGAAGCCATTACGGCTCGCCTTTTAGAGTCCTCCTCTGGATAGCGTCATTTAAGAATAAAAAAATGGAAGAAAATCGGTCAGCACAACCCAAAAAAATCGGTCAGCACAACGTAAAAATATAACAATCAGCACCGAAAAAAACAAAAAACAGAAAAAACAAAAAAAACTGGAAAAATCTGTCAGCACAACGACGTAAAAACTTGAAAAAACCTGGTTATCATAACGTAAAAAAATCGGAGAACCATGCCGAAGATGAGGCCATTATGGCTCGCCTTTAGGTGTCCTCCTCGGGGTAGGGTCACTTAAGGAACAAAGGTAAGCACAACGTAAAAAAAATGGAAAAAACCGGTCAGCACAACGTAAAAAAATGAAAAAAAAAAACGGTCAGCACAACGTAAAAAATGGAAAAAAATAACTGATCAGCACAACGGAAAAAAAGGAAAAACGGTCAACACAAGGAAAAAAAATCAGAGGAGCTAGCTGAAGATGAGGCCATTACAGCTCCCTTTAGGTGTCCTCCTCGGGATAGCGTCATTTAAAGAACGAGGGTCAGCACAACGTTAAAAAATCGAGGACCTGCCGAAGATGATGCCATTACGGCTCGCCTTTATGGGTTCCCTCGGATAGCGTCATTTAAAGAACAAGGATCAGCACAACGAAAAAAAAACCGGCCAGCACAATTAAAAAAAAAAAAAACGGTCAGCACAACCCAAAAAAAACCGTCAGCCCAAAAAAAAAAAAAATTGGTCAGCACAACGTAAAAAAAAAAGCAAAAAACTGGTCAGCACAATGTAAAAAAAACTGGAAAAAACCGGTCAGAAACAACGTAAAAAAAATCGAAGGAGCCTGCCGAAGATGAGGCCATTACGACTTGCCTTTAGGTGTCCTTCTCTGGATAGCGTCATTTAAAGAACAAGGGTCAGCACAACGTAAAAAAAAACCGCAGCACAACAAAAAAAAATCCGGGTCAGGCACAACCTAAATAAAACTGGAAAAAACCCGGTTCAACATTAACGTAAAATAATAAAAAAACAAAAAATCGGTCAACAACAAACGTAAAAAAAAAACCGGGAAAAGTCGGAGGAGCCTGCCGAAGATGATGGCATTACACTTCGCCTTTAGGTGTCCTCCTCTGGATAGCGTCCATTTAAAGAACAAGGGTCAGCACAAAAAAAAAAAAAAAAAATCTGGTCAGCACAACGAAAAAAAAAACTGATGTCACATAACCCAAAAAAAAAGAAAAACATACCGGTAGGATAACATAAAAAAACAAAAAAAAACCAAAAACAGTCAGCAGAACGTAAAAAAAACTGGAAAAAACCAGTCAGCACAACGAAAAAAATTCGGAGGAGTCTGCCAAAAGATGAGGCCATTACGGTCGCCTTTAGGTGTCTGCTGGATAGCGTCATTTAAAGAACAAGGTGCACAACGTAACAAAAAATGGAAAAAAAATCTGTTCAACCTACAACATAAAAAAAAAGGAAAAAAAAAAAAAACGGTCAGCACAACGTTAAAATTTAAAAAATAAAAAAAACTAAAACATTTTTTTTTTTTTAACGTAAAAAAATAAAAAAAAACGGTCAGCACAACAAAAAACAAACTAAAAAAAAAAAAAAAAAAAACAACGTAAAAAAAAAACTGGAATAAAACTGGTCAGCACAAGGTCAAAAAAAATCGGAAGAAGGGACCTGCCGAAGATGAGACGATTACGGTCCGCCTTTAGGTGTCCTCCTCTGATAGCGTTATTTTAAAGAACAAGGGTCAGCACAACGTAAAAACTGAAAAAAATGGGTCACGCACAACGTAAAAAAATGCGAAAAAATGGTCACACAACCAAAAAATCGGTTCAACATAACGTTAAAAAAAGGAAAAAAACTGGTTCAACACAACGTAAAAAAAAAAATCAGAGGAGCCTGCCAGAAGATGAGTCCATTACGGCTCCCCTTTAGGTGTCCTCCTCGGGATAGCGTCATTAAAAAAAGGGTCTGCACAAAGATAAAAAAAAATCGAGGAGCCTGCAGACGAGATGAGGCCATTAGGCTCACCTTTATGTGGCCTCCTCTGGATAGCGTCCCCCCCAAAAAAATTTAAAAAAAAGGGAAAAAAAAAAAAAAAAACTGGTAAACACAACGTAAAAAAAACCTGTCAGCAAACCCAAAAAAAAAAAAGAAAAAACGGTCAGCACAACGTAAAAAATAGCGGTCAGTCAGAACAACGTATAAAAAAAACTGGAAAAAAACGGTCAGCACAACGTAAAAAACATTCGCAGGAGCTTGCCCGAAGAGGATGCCATTACGGCTCGCCTTTGGGGTTGTCCTCCTCTGGATAGCGTCATTGAAAGAACAAGGGTCAGCACAACGTAAAAAAAAAACGCGATCGCAAACGGAAAAAAACTAGAAAAAAAAAATTGAATTAAAAAAAAAAAAAACCGGTCAGTACACGGAAAAAAAACTTGAAAAAACCGGTCAACAAACCGTAAAATAATAAAAAAACAAAAACCAGTCACACAACGTAAAAAAAAAACTGGAAAAACGTCGGAGGAGCCTGCCGAAGATGAGACCATTACGGTTCCCCTTTAGGTTGTCCTCCTCGAGATAACGTCATTTAAGAAACAAGGGTCAGCACAACGAAAAAAACTGGAAAAAACGGTAAAAAAAACTGGTCAGTACAACGTAAAAAAAAACCGGTCAAGCACAACCCAAAAAAAAACCAGTCAGCACAACGTAAAAAAAAAAATTAAAAAACAAAAAAACAAAAAAAAACAAAAAAAAACAAAAAAACAAAAAAAAACAAAAACCAGTCAGCACACGTAAAAAAAATGGAAAAAACCGAAAAAAAAAAAAAAACTGGAAAAAAAAACCGGTCAGCAAAACGTTAAAAAAAAAATCGGAGGAAAACTTGCGAAGATGAGGCTATTACTACTCCTTTTGGTGTGCTCCTCTGAATAGCGTCTTTTTAAAGAACAAGGCATCACAACGTAAAAAAAAAAACCGGTCAGCACACAGAAAAAAAAAAATTGTCAGCAACTGAACGTAAAAAAAGGAAAAAAACCGTTCAGCAACATCCCCAAAAAAAGAAACTGAAAAAAAAAACCGGTCAGCACAACCCAAAAAAAAAAAAAAAAAAAAAAACGTAAAAAAAACTGGAAAAAACTGGTCAGCACAACCAAAAAAAACCGGACAGCTCAATGTAAAAAAAAACTATAGAAAACCGTAAAAAAAAAAAATAAAAAAACTGTGAAAAAAAATCGGAGGAGCCTGCGAAGAAGAGGCCCATTACGGCTCCCCTTTAGGTGTCCTTCTCGGAATAGGTCATTTAAAGAACAAGGGTCAGCACAAAACGTTAAAAAAAATCGAGAAGCCTGCCGGAAATGAGGCTATTACGGCTCGCCTTTAGGTTCCTCCTTCTGGATAGCGTCATTTAAAGAACAAGGTCAGCACAACGAAAAAAAAACCCGGTCAGCACAACGTAAAAAAAAAAATTTTTTGAAAAAAAAAAAAAAACCGTCAACACAACCCAAAAAAACCGGTCAGCCCAACTAAGAAAAAAATTGGAAAAAAATCGGAGGAGCCTACTGAAGATTGAGGCCATTACGCTCGCCTTTAGGTGTCCTCCGCTGGATAGGATCATATAAAGAACGAGAGGCAGCACAATGTTAAAAAAAATGGTCAGCACAATTGTAAAAAAAAAAAACTGGTAAGCACAACCTAAAAAGAAAAAAAAAAGAACAGGTTTAGCACAACGCTAAAAAAAAAAAAAAAAAAAAAAAAAACGTAAAAAAAAAACGGAGGAAGCCTGCGAAGATGAGGCCATTACGGCTCGCCTTTAAAAGGGTCCTCTTCTGGATAGCGTCATTTTTAAAGAAACAAGGTCGCCACAACGTTAAAAAAAAAAAAAATGGCCAGCACAAACCAAAGACAAGAAAAAAAACGGTCAGCACAACGTAAAAAAAAAAACCGGTCAGCCAACAACGTAAAAGAAAAAACACAAAAACCGATCAGCACATGTAAAAAAAATAAAAAATAAAAAAAATAAAAAAATGGAAAAAAACCGGTCAGCATAAAGTTAAAAAAACTGGAAAAACGAAACCGGTCAGCACAACGTATAAAAAGGAAAAAATCGGCAGCACAACGTAAAAAAAAAAGAAGAAAAAAAAAAAAAAAAATAAAACACCATAGCGACAAATACACCTAAAAAAATCGGAAAAAAAAAAAAAATGGGAGGAGCCTGCCAAGACGAGGCCATTACGGCTCCTTTTTGGTGTCCTCCTCGGGATAGGACATTTAAAGAACAAGTGTCAGCACAACGTTAAAGAAAAAAAAAAAAAAAAAAACCGAAGATGAGGCCATTATGGCTCGCTTTTATGTGTCCTCCTCAGGATAGCGTATTTAAAAACAAGAGTCAGCACAACGAAAAAAAAAAAACTGGTTAGCACAACGAAAAAAAATTGGTTAGCACAACCCAAAAAAAAAACAAAAAAAAAAAAAAACAAAAAATAAACAAAAAAAAAATCGGTCAGCACAACGTAAAAAAAGCTGGAAAAAAAACCAAAAAAAAAAAAAAAAAAAAAAAATTCGGAAGAGCCTGCGAAAATGAGGCTATTATGGCTCACCTTTAGGTCCTCCTCTAAAATAGCGTTCAGTTAAAAAACAAGTGTCAAAGCACAACGGAAAAAAAAAAAAAATGGTCAGCACAACGTAAAAAAAAAAAAAAAAAAAAATACGTAAAAAAAAAAAACCCTGGTCAGCACAACCTAAAAAAAAAAGAAAAAAACCAAAAAAAATCCGGTTAGCACAATGTAAAAAAAACTGGAAAAAAATCGTCAGCACAACCTAAAAAACATTGGAGGATTTCTTGCCGAAGATGTAGCCATTACGGCTAGCCTTTAGGGGTCCTTCCTCTGGATAGCGTCATTTAAAAAACTAGGGTCAGCACACGCTAAAAAAAAAAAAAAAAACCAGAGCGGCCTGCCCGAAATGTGGCATTACGGCTCGCGTTTAGTTGTCCTCCTCTGGATAGCGTGATCTTAAAGAAACAAAGGGGCCAGCCAACGTAAAAAAAACCGTCAACACAACGTAAAAACAAGAAAAAAACCGGTCAGTACAACCAAAAAAAAAAACTTAGAAAAAAAAACCAGTCAGCACAACCCAAAAAAATCAACGCCAGCACAACGCTAAAAAAAAAATTGGAAGAAAACCTGTCAGCACAACCCAAAAAAAACCGGCAGGCCCAAAAACCAAAAAAAAGAATGAAAAAAAAACAGGCAGCACAACATAAAAAAAACGATTCACACACGAAAAAAAATTGGTCAAGCACAACGTAAAAAATTGGAGGACTCTGCCGGAAGATGAGGCCATACGGCTCCCCTTTAGGTATCCCTCCCGGGATAGCGTCATTTAAAGAACAAAGGTCAGCGCAAATGTTAAAAAAATCGGAAGCGCTGCCGAAGATGATGCCAATACGGCTCGCCTTAAGGTGTCCTCATCTGATAGCGTCATTTAAAGAAACAAGGTCAGCACAACGTAAAAAAAAAACGGAGCAACAACCAAAAAAAAAAAAAAAAAAAACGGTTAGCACAACGTAAAAAAAAAAACCGGTCAGACAACGTAAAAAATAAACAAAAAACAAAAAAACCATTTCAGCACAACGTAAAAAAAAATAAAGAAAATAAAAAAATAAAAAATGAAAAAAAAACGATAAGCACAACGTTAAAAAAAAATGAAAAAAACGGTCCAAGAACAACCTAAAAAAAACCGGTCAGACAACGTAAAACAAAAGGGGAAAAACCGTCACACAACGTTAAAAAAAAAACCGGAAAAAAAATTGGAGGAGTCTGGAAAATGAGGCCATTACGTGAGCTTGCCTAGGTGGTTCCTCCTCTGGATAGCGTGATTTAAAAAACAAGGGTAGCACAACGAAAAAAAAAACTGGAAATAAAACCGGTCAGCCACAACGTAAAATAAAAAAATTAGACCATCAGCACAACGTAAAAAAAAAAACCGGAAAGAAAAAAAAAACGGAGGAGGCTGCCTTAAGATGAGCCAATTACGGCTCCCCTTTCAGGGTGTCCTCCCGGGATAGCGTCATTTAAAGAACAAAAGAAAAAAAAAAAAAATAAAAAAAAAATCGGAGAGCCTGCCGAAGATGAGGCCGTTACGGCTGCCTTTAGGTGTCCCCCTTATTTTTTTTTTTTTTTCCCTTTTTTCTTCCCATCTGCGAATAACGTCATTTAAAGACAAGGGTTAGCACAACGAAAAAAAAACGTCAGCAACAACGTAAAAAAAACCGGTCAGCACAAACGCCAAAAAAAATAAAATAAAAAAAAATCGGTCAGCACACGTAAAAAAAACAAAAAAAAATCCGGTCAGGCACAACGTAAAAAAAATCGGAGGAGCCTGCGAAAGATGAGGCCATTACACTTGCCTTTAGGGTCCTCCTCGGATAGCGGTCATTTAAACAGCAAGGCTTCAAGCACAAGTAAAAAACATGAAAAAATTGGTAAATTAAAAAAAAAAAAAAAATGGAAAAAAGGTAGCAGAAACCAAAAAAAAAAACTGGAAAAAAAATCGGTCAGCACAACACCAAAAAAAAACCGGTCAACACAGAACGTAAAAAAAGACTGGAAAAAAAAAACGTAAGCACAACAAGAAAAAACGCTCAGCACAACGTAAAAAAAAACTTGTGAAAAAAAAGAACGGCTATTACGGCCTCCTTTAGGTGTCCTCCACTAGATAGCCTCATATAAAGAAACAGGTCAGCACAACGTAAAAAAAGAACGTCAATACAAACATAAAAAAAAAACTGGTCAGCACAAGCAATAAAAAGAAAAAAAACGGTCAGGGCAACCAACGTAAAAAAAAAATCGCAGCACAACGTAAAAAAAACTGAAAAAAAACGGAGGAAGCCTGCAAGATGAGGCATTTTACGGCTCGCCTTTAGGTGTTTTTAGGTGTCCTCCTCGGATTAGCGTCATTTAAGGAACAAGGGTCAGCACAAATGTTTTAAAAAAAAAAATCGGAGAGCCTGCCGAAGATAAGCCCATTACGACTTCGCCTAAAAGTGTCCTCCTCTGGATAGCCGTTAATTTAAAGAACAAGGAAGTCAGCACGACAAAAAAAAACCGGTCAGCACAAATGTAAAAAAATCGGTCAGCACAACCAAAAAAAAGAAAAAACCAAAAAAAAAAACTAAAAAAAAACCGAAAAAAAAACGGAGGAGCCTGCCGAAAAGAGGCCATTTCGGCTCCCCTTTAGGTCGTCCTCCTCGAATAGCGTCAATTAAAAGAACAAGGGTCATCCACAAACATAAAAAACAATCGTAGGAGGCTGCCGAAGATGAGGCCATTACGCTCCCCTTTAGTTTGTCCTCCTCGGGTTAGCCCGTCATTTAAAGAACAAGAGGTCGCCACAACGTTAAAAAAAATTATCGAGGAGCCTGCTGAAGATTGAGGGCCGTTACGGCTCGCCTTAAGGTGTTCCTCCTTCTGGATAGCGTCATTTAAAGAACAAGGTTCAGCACAACGAAAAAAAAAAACGGTCAGCACAACATAAAAAAAAAACCGGTCAGAACAACCCAAAAAAAAAAGAAAAAAACCGGGGACTGCCACAGCGTAAAAAAAAAACAAGAAAAAACAAAAAAAAACAAAAAGCAAACTGGCCAGCACAACGTGAAAAAAAAATCGGAGGAGCCTGCCGAAGGATGAGGCCATTACGGCTCGCCTTTAAAGTTGTCCTCCTCTGATAGCGTCATTTAAGACCAAAGGGTCAGCCAACCAACGTAAAAAAATGAACCGGTCAAGCACAACCCAAAAAAAGAAAAAACAAACCGAAAAAAAAAAAAAAAAAAAAAAAAAAAAAAACACAACATAAAAAAAAAAAACACAAAATCCAAGAATCAGCACAACGTAATAAAAATAGAAATAAAAAAATTTAAAAATGAAAAAAAAAACGAGTTTAGCCACAACGTAAAAAAATAGAAAAATTACAGGGATCAGCACAACCAAAAAAAACGGTCAGCACAACGTAAAAAAAAAAAATCCGGCAAAACAAAACGTAAAAAAAACCGGAAAAAAATCTGAGGAGCCAGCTGAAGATGAGGCCAATTACGGCTCGCCTTAGGTTTCCTCCCTCTAGGATAGTGTCATTTAAAGAACAGGGTTCAGCACAACGTAAAAAAAAGAACGTCAGCACAACCAAAAAAAAGAAAATCGGTTAGCACAACTTAAAAAAAAAAAAATCGTTCAGCACAACGTAAAAAAAAAAAACAACAACAAATATTCGATCAGCACAACGTAAAAAATTAGAAATAAAAATATTAAAAAAAATGAAAAAAAAAACGGTTAGCACAACGTAAAAAAAATGGGAAAAATAAAAAAAAAAAAAAAAAAAAAAAAAAAGGGTCAGCACAACTGTAAAAAAAAGGAAAAAATTCCGATCAACAAAAGTAAAAAAAAAACTGGAAAAAAAATCTAAGGAGCTTGCCGAAGATGAGGCCATTTACGGTCCCCTTTAGGTGTCATCCTCTGGATAGCGTTGCATTTAAAGAACAAGTGTCAGCACAACAAAGAAAAAAAAAAACCTGAAAAAAAATCGGTCAGCACAACCTAAAAAGAAAAAACAAAACCGGTCAGCACAATGTAAAAAAATCGGAAAGAAAAAATTCGAAGAGCCTGCCGAAGATGAGGCCATTACTGGCTCGCCTTGTGTCCTCCTCGGCATATCGTCATTTAAAGAACAAGGGTCAGCACGACGTAAAAAAAAAAAAATCGGAGGAGCCTGCCGATGATGAGGCCATTTCGGCTCGCGTTTTGGTGTCCTCCTCGTGATACGTCATTTAAAGAACAATGGTTAGCACAACGAAAAAAAAAACTGGAAAAAAACCGGTCAACACAACGTAAAATAAAGAAAACAAACAAAACGGTCAGGCCACAACGTAAAACAAAACTGGAAAATAATTAGGTCAGCACACCCAAAAAAAAAAAAAAAAAAAAAATGTAAAAAAAATGGAAAAAAAAAAAAAACGGTCAGCACAACGTAAAAAAAGCTGAAATAAAATTGGAGGAGCTGCCGAAGATTTGGGCCAATACGGCTCGCCTTAGGTGTCCTCCTCTGGATAGCGCAATTTAAATTCCTTTTAAAAAAAAAAACAAGTAAAAAAACAGAACGGACAGCACAACATAAAAAAAAAAAAACTGTCAGCACAACCCAAAAAAAGAAAAAAAATTGGAGGAGCCTGCCGAAGATGAGGGCATTACGGCTCCCCTTTTAGTGTCCTCCTCGATATAGCGTCATTTAAAGAACCAAGATCATCACAAACATTAAAAAAAAAAAAATCGGAGGAGCCTCCGAAGATGAGGCCATTTACGGCCCACCTTTAGGTGCCCCCCTCTGTAGCGTCATTAAAGAAGAAATGGTCAACACGACGAAAAAAAAAAACCGGTCAGCACAACGTAAAAAAAAAATCGGTCAGCACAACCCAAAAAAAGAAAAAAAAAAAAAAAAAAACTAAAAAAAAACCGGAAAAAAAATTGGAGGAAGTCCTGCCGAAATTGAGGCCATACGGCTCCCCTTTAGGTGTCCTCAACGGGATAGCGTCATTAAATGAACGAGATGTCAGCACACGAAAAAAAAGTAAAAAAACGGTCAGCACAACCCCCCCCCAAAAAAAAAACAATCCGGTTAGCACAACGAAAAAAAAATCGGTCAGCACAACGTAAAAATAAACAAAAAAAAAAAAAACGGTCGGCACAACCGTAAAAAAAATAGAATAAAAAAAATAAAAAATGAAAAAAAAAACGGTTAGCACACGTAAAAAAAATTGAAAAAAACGGCCAGCCACAACCTATAAAAAGGAAAAAATTCTGGTCAACCCAACGTAAAAAAAACCAGGAAAAAATCTGAGGAGCCTGCGGAAGATGATGCCATTACGACTCACCTTTAATGTGGTCCTCCTCGGGATGGCCTCATTTAAAGAACAAGAGTCAGCACAACGTTAAAAAAAAATTGGAGAGTCTGCCGGATGTTGAGCCATTACGGCTTGCCTGAGGTGTCCTCCTCTGGTAGCGTCATTTAAAGAAACAACGGTTTTAGCAAACGAAAAAATACTGTTAAAAAAAAAAAAACCGGTCAGCCCAACGTAAAATAAAAAAAAAAAAACAAACCGTCAGCACAACGTAAAAAACAAACTGGAAAGAAAAAATCGGAGAGGCTGCCGAAGATGAGGCCAATACGGCTCCCCTTTAGGTGTCCTCCTCGGGATAGCGTCATTTAAAGAACAAGGGCCAGCACAACGTTAAAAAAAAATCAGAGGAGCCTGCCGAAGATGAGGCCGTTACGGCTCGCATTTAGGTGTCCTCCTCTGGATAGCGTCATTTAAAGAACAAAGGTCAGCACAACGAAAAAAAAAATGGTCAGCACAACGTAAAAAAAACCGGTCAGCACAACCCAAAAAAAAGAAAAAAAACGGGTCAGCTCAACGTAAAAAAAAAACAAAAAAAACAAAAAAACAAAAAAAAACAAAAAAAACCGGTCAGCACAACGTAAAAAAAAAATCGGAGGAGCCTGCCGAAGATAAGGCCATTACGGCTCGCCTTTAGGTGTCCTCCTTTGGATAGCGTCATTTAAACAACAAGCCTCAGCACAACGTAAAAAAATGGAAAAAAAACCGGTCAGCACAACCCAAAAAAAAAAAAAATACCGGTCAGCACAACGTAAAAAAAACTGGAAAAAAAACTGGTCAGCACAACCCAAAAAAAAACGGTCAGCACAACGTAAAAAAAACTGAAAAAAACCGGTCAGCACAACAGAAAAAAAAAAAAAACTGGAAAAAAAATCGGAGGAGCCTGCCGAAGATGAGTCTATTACGGCTCGCCTTTAGGTGTCCTCCTCGGGATAACCTCATATAAAGAACATGGGTTAGCACAACGTAAAAAAAGAACGGTCAACACAACATAAAAAAAAACTGGTCAGCACAACCCAATAAAAGAAAAAAAAATGGTCAGCACAACGTAAAAAAAAAACAAAAAAAAAAAAAAAAAAAAAAAACTGGAAAAAAAATCGAAGGAGCCTACCGAAGATGAGGCCATTACGGCTTGCCTTGAGGTGTCCTCTTCTGGGATAGCGTCATTTAAAGAACAAGGGTCAGCACAACGTTAAAAAAAAATCGGAGGAGCCTGCCGAAGATGAGGCCATTACGGCTCGCCTATAAGTGTCCTCCTCTGGATAGCGTCATTTAAAGAACAAGGGTAAGCACGACAAAAAAAAAAAAAAACGGTCAGCACAATGTAAAAAAAAATCGGTCAGCACAACCCAAAAATAAAAGAAAAAAAAAAAAAAAAAAAAAAAAAACAAAAAAAACCGAAAAAAAAAATTGGAGGAGCCTCCCGAAGATGAGGCCATTTTGGCTCCCCTTTAGGTGTCCTCCTCAGGATAGCGTCATTTAAAGAACAAAGGTCATCACAAACATTAAAAAAATCGGAGGAGCCTGCTGAAGATGAGGCCATTACGGCTCCCCTTTAGGTGTCCTCCTTGGGATAGCGTCATTTAAAGAACAAAGGTCAGCACAACGTAAAAAAAAAAAAAAAAACGGTCAGCACAACCCAAAAAAAAAAAAAAAACAACCGGTTAGCACAACGTAAAAAAAACCGGTCAGCACAATATAAAAAAAAAAACAAAAAAAAAAAAAAACCGGTCAGCACAACGTAAAAAAAATAGAAATAAAAAATAAAAAATGAAAAAAAAAACGGTTAGCACAACGTAAAAAAATGAAAAAAAAAACGGTCAGCACAACCTAAAAAAACCGGTCAGCACAACGTAAAAAAAAAGGAAAAAAACTGGTCAACACAACGTAAAAAAAAAAAAAAACGTAAAAAAAAAACGGAAAAAAAATCTGAGGAGCCTGCCGAAGATGAGGCCATTACGGCTCCACTTTAGGTGTCCTCCTCGGGATAACGTCATTTAAAGAACAAGAGTGAGCACAACGTTAAAAAAAAATCGGAGGAGTCTGCCGAAGATGAGGCCATTACGGCTTGCCTTTAGGTGTCCTCCTTGGGATAGCGTCATTTAAAGAACAAGGGTTAGCAAAACGAAAAAAAAACTGGAAAAAAACCGGTTAGCCCAACGTAAAATAAAAAAAACAGAACCGGTCAGCACAACGTTAAAATAAACCGGAAAGAAAAAATCGGAGGAGGCTGCCGAAGATGAGGCCATTACGGCTCTTATTTAGGTGTCCTCCTCGGGATAGCGTCATTTAAAGAACAAGGGTCAGCACAACGTTAAAAAAAAAATCGGAGGAGCCTGCCGATGGTGAGGCCGTTACGGCTCGCCTTTAGGTGTCCTCCTCAGGATAGCGTCATTTAAAGAACAAGGGTCAGCACAATGAAAAAAAAACGGTCAGCACAAAAAAAAAAAAAACCGGTTAGCACAACCCAAAAAAAAGAAAAAACCGGTCAGCACACGTAAAAAAAAAACAAAAAAAAACAAAAAAAAACAAAAATACCGGTCAGCACAACGTAAAAAAAAATTGGAGGAAGCCTGCTGAAGATGAGGCCATTACGGCTCCGCTTTAGGTGTCCTCCTCGGGATAACGTCATTTAAAGAACAAGAGTCAGCACAACGTTAAAAAAAATTGGAGGAGTCTGCCGAAGATGAGGCCATTACGGCTTGCCTTGAGGTGTCCTCCTCTGGATAGCGTCATTTAAAGAACAACGGTTAGCACAACGAAAAAAAAAAAAAACTGGAAAAAAAAAACCGGTCAACCCAACGTAAAATAAAAAAAAAAAAAAAAAAACGGTCAGCACAACGTAAAAAACAAACTGGAAAGAAAAAATCGGAGGAGGCTGCCGAAGATGAGGCCAATACGGCTCCCCTTTAGGTGTCCTCCTCGGGATAGCGTCATTTAAAGAACAAGGTCAGCACAACGTTAAAAAAAAAATCAGAGGAGCCTGCCGAAGATGAGGCCGTTACGGCTCGCATTTAGGTGTCCTCCTCTGGATAGCGTCATTTAAAGAACAAAGGTCAGCACAACGAAAAAAAAAATGGTCAGCACAACGTAAAAAAAACCGGTCAGCACAACCCAAAAAAAAAAGAAAAAAAACGGGTCAGCTCAACGTAAAAAAAAGCAAAAAAACAAAAAAACAAAAAAAAAAAAAAAAACCGGTCAGCACAACGTAAAAAAAATCGGAGGAGCCTGCCGAAGATAAGGCCATTACGGCTCGCCTTTAGGTGTCCTCCTTTGGATAGCGTCATTTAAACAACAAGCCTCAGCACAACGTAAAAAAATGGAAAAAAACCGGTCAGCACAACCCAAAAAAAATACCGGTCAGCACAACGTAAAAAAAAACTGGAAAAAAACTGGTCAGCACAACCCAAAAAAAAACGGTCAGCACAACGTAAAAAAAACTGAAAAAAAAACCGGTCAGCACAACAGAAAAAAAAACTGGAAAAAAAATCGGAGGAGCCTGCCGAAGATGAGTCTATTACGGCTCGCCTTTAGGTGTCCTCCTCGGGATAACCTCATATAAAGAACATGGGTTAGCACAACGTAAAAAAAGAACGGTCAACACAACATAAAAAAAAACTGGTCAGCACAACCCAAAAATAAAAGAAAAAAAAATGGTAAGCACAACTTAAAAAAAAAATCGGCCAGCACACGTAAAAAAAAAAACTGGAAAAAAAATCGAAGGAGCCTACCGAAGATGAGGCCATTACGGCTCCCCTTTAGGTGTCCTTCTCGGGATAGCGTCATTTAAAGAACAAGGGTCAGCACAACGTTAAAAAAAAATCGGAGGAGCCTGCCGAAGATGAGGCCATTACGGCTCGCCTATAAGTGTCCTCCTCTGGATAGCGTCATTTAAAGAACAAGGGTAAGCACGACAAAAAAAAAAACGGTCAGCACAATGTAAAAAAAAATCGGTCAGCACAACCCAAAAATAAAAGAAAAAAAAACTGGTCAGCACAGCGTAAAAAAAAACCGAAAAAAAAATTGGAGGAGCCTCCCGAAGATGAGGCCATTTTGGCTCCCCTTTAGGTGTCCTCCTCAGGATAGCGTCATTTAAAGAACAAAGGTCATCACAAACATTAAAAAAATCGGAGGAGCCTGCTGAAGATGAGGCCATTACGGCTCCCCTTTAGGTGTCCTCCTTGGGATAGCGTCATTTAAAGAACAAAGGTCAGCACAACGTAAAAAAAAAAAAAAAACGGTCAGCAAAAAAAAAAAAAAAAAAAACCGGTTAGCACAACGTAAAAAAAAAAAAAAAAAAAAAAATATAAAAAAATAAACAAAAAAAAACAAAAAAAACCGGTCAGCACAACGTAAAAAAAATAGAAATAAAAAATAAAAAAAAAAAAAAAAAAAAAACGGTTAGCACAACGTAAAAAAATGAAAAAAAAAACGGTCAGCACAACCTAAAAAAACCGGTCAGCACAACGTAAAAAAAAAGGAAAAAAACTGGTCAACACAACGTAAAAAAAAACGGAAAAAAAATCTGAGGAGCCTGCCGAAGATGAGGCCATTACGGCTCCACTTTAGGTGTCCTCCTCGGGATAACGTCATTTAAAGAACAAGAGTGAGCACAACGTTAAAAAAAATCGGAGGAGTCTGCCGAAGATGAGGCCATTACGGCTTGCCTTGAGGTGTCCTCTTCTGGGTAGCGTCATTTAAAGAACAAGGGTTAGCAAAACGAAAAAAAAACTGGAAAAAAACCGGTTAGCCCAACGTAAAATAAAAAAAAAAAAACAGAACCGGTCAGCACAACGTTAAAATAAACCGGAAAGAAAAAATCGGAGGAGGCTGCCGAAGATGAGGCCATTACGGCTCTTATTTAGGTGTCCTCCTCGGGATAGCGTCATTTAAAGAACAAGGGTCAGCACAACGTAAAAAAAAAAAATCGGAGGAGCCTGCCGATGGTGAGGCCGTTACGGCTCGCCTTTAGGTGTCCTCCTCAGGATAGCGTCATTTAAAGAACAAGGGTCAGCACAATGAAAAAAAAAACGGTCAGCACAACGTAAAAAAAAAACCGGTTAGCACAACCCAAAAAAAAGAAAAAACCGGTCAGCACAACGTAAAAAAAAAAAACAAAAAAAAAAAAAAAAAACAAAAATACCGGTCAGCACAACGTAAAAAAAAATTGGAGGAGCCTGCTGAAGATGAGGCCATTACGGCTCCGCTTTAGGTGTCCTCCTCGGGATAACGTCATTTAAAGAACAAGAGTCAGCACAACGTTAAAAAAAATTGGAGGAGTCTGCCGAAGAAGATGAGGCCATTACGGCTTGCCTTGAGGTGTCCTCCTCTGGGTAGCGTCATTAAAGAACAACGGTTAGCACAACGAAAAAAAAACTGGAAAAAAACCGGTCAACCAACGTAAAATAAAAAAAAAACAAAACCGGTCAGCACAACGTAAAAAACAAACTGGAAAAAAAATCGGAGGAGGCTGCCGAAGATGAGGCCAATACGGCTCCCCTTTAGGTGTCCTCCTCGGGATAGCAT
>QBTX01000558.1:9389-28111 GCA_003063285.2 Arachis monticola | reverse complement strand
AACCAAAAAAAAAACCGGTCAGCCCAACGTAAAATTAAAAAAAACGAAAACTGGTCAGCACAGCTTAAAAAAAACCGATCAGCACAATGAAAAAAAATTGAAAAAAAACCGGTCAGCACAACTTAAAAAAAAATTGGAGGAGCCTGCCGAAGATGAGGCCATTATGGCCCGCCTTTTGGTGTCCTCCTCTGGATAGCGTTATTTAAAGAACAAGGGTCAGCACAACATAAAAAAATGAAAAAAAACCGGTCAGCACAACATAAGAAAAGGAAAAAAACCAGTCGGCACAACGTAAAAAAAACCGCAAAAAAAAATCAGAGGAGCCTGCTGAAGGTGAGGCCATTATGGCTCCCCTTTAGGTGTCCTCCTCGGGATAGCGTCATTTAAATACCAATGGTCAGCACAACGTTAAAAAAATTGAAGGAGCCTGCCGAAGATGAAGCCATTACGGCTCCCCCTTAGGTGTCCTCCTCTAGATAACGTCATTTAAAGAACAAGGGTCAGCACAACGTAAAAAAAATTGGAGGACCCTGCCGAAGATGAGGCCATTATAGCACGTCTTTAAGTGTCCTCCTCTGGATAGCGTCATTTAAATAACAAGGGCCAGCATAACATAAAGAAAAAAATTGGTCAGTACAACGTAAAAATAAAAATCAGTCAGCACAACGTAAAAAAAGGGAAAAAAACTGGTCAGCACAAACAAAAAAAACTGGAAAAAAACCGGTCAGCACAACCCAAAAAAACCCTGTCAGCACAACATAAAAAAACTGGAAAAAAACCGGTCAGCACAACCCAAAAAAACCGGTCAGCACAACGTAAAAAAAAACTGGAAAAAAATCGGAGGAGCCTGCCGAAGATGAGGCCATTACGGCTCGCCTTTAGGTGTCCTCCTCTGGATAGTATCATATGAAGAACAAGGGTTAGCACAACGTGAAAAAAAAAACGGTCAGCACAACGTAATAAAAAACTGGTAATCACAACCCAAAAAAAGAAAAAAAAACGGTCAGCACAACGTAAAAAAAAACCGGTCAGCACAACGTAAAAAAAAAATGGGAAAAAAATCAGAGGAGCCTGCCGAAGATGATGCCATTACGGCTCCCGTTTAGGTGTCCTCCTCGGGATAGCGTCATTTAAAGAACAAGGGTCAGCACAACGTTAAAAAAAATCGGAGGAGGCCTGCCGAAGATGAGGTCGTTACGCTCGCCTTTGGTGTCCTCATCAGAGTAGCTCATATTAAGAACACAAGGGTCAGCAAAACGAAAAAAAAAAAAAACCGTCAGCCAATAAAAAAAAACCGACCAGCCACCAACCCAAAAAAAAGAAAAAACAACCGGTTACCACAACGTAAAAAAAAACCAGCACCACGTTTTTTAAAAAAAAGAAATAAAAAACTTAAAAAAAAGAAAAAAAACTTTAGCATAACGTAAAAAAAATGGAAAAAATTGATCAGCGCAACCTAAAAAAATGGTGTCAGCACAACGTAAAAAAAAAGAAAAAAAAACCGGTCCATCACAACGTAAAAAAAAAAAAAATTGGGAAAAAAATAAAAATCTGAGAGAGCCTGCCAAGATGGGCCATTATGGCTCGCCTTTAGATGTCATCCTCTTGGATACCGTCATTTAAAGAACAGAGGTTTCAGCACAACGAAAAAAAAAACTAAAAAAAAAAATCGGTCAGACCAATACCGTTAAAAATAAAAAAAAACCGGTCAGCACAACGTAAAAAAACAGAAAAAAAGAATGAAGGAGCTTGCCGAAGATTGAGCCCCTTCGCTCCCCTAGGTCCTCAACGGGGTAGCATCATTAAAAGAAACACAAGGGTTCAAGTCACAACATTAAAAAAAAATCGAGGAGCCTGCCGAAGATTGAGGCCTTACGGCCCGCCATTTAGGTTGTCCTCCTCTGGATAGCGTCATTTAAAGAACAAGGTCAGGCACAACGAAAAAAAAACGGTCAGCACACGTAAAAAAAAAAAACGGCCAGCGCACACCCAAAAAATGGAAAAAAACCACCAGTTTACCACAACGTAAAAAAAAAAAACCGGACCAGCACAACTAAAAAAATAGAAAATAAAAAAATTAAAAAAAAGAAAAAAATACGTTAGCATAACGTAAAAAAAGGAAAAAAAAAAAAAAATTGAAGCGCAACCAAAAACAACCGGTCAGCACAACGTTAAAAAAAAAGGCGAAAACGAAAAAAAAAAAAAAAATATAAAAAAAAAAAATCTGGGAAAAAAATCTAAGGCCACCCATTGCCGAAGCTGAGGATTACGGCTCGCCTTTTAGTGTCCTCCTCGGGATGAGCGTCATTTTTAAGAACAAGGCTCCGCACCAACTCCAAAAAAAAACAATCGGAGGAGGCCACGAAAGAGCATACGGCTCGCCTTTAGATGTCTATCCTTTGGTACGTTCATTTAAAGTACAAGGGTCAGCACAACAAAAAAAAACCAAACTAAAAAAAAAAAAAACGGTACAGCACAACGAAATAAAAAAAGAAAAAACGCACACAACGTAAAAAAACCGGAAAAGGAAAAAAACGAAGAAGGGCCTTGGCCGAAGATGAGGCATACGGCTCCCCTTTAGAGTGTCCTCACTGGGATTAGAGTCATTAAAGAACAACGGGTCAGCACACGTTAAAAAAAAAATCGAAGAAGAAGCACTGCCAAAGATGAGGCCGTTTACGGCCTCAACACATTTAGGTGTCCTCCCTTGGATAGCGTCATTTAAACACAAGGGTAAGCACAATGAGAAAAAAAAAACACGGTCAGCACAACCAAAAAAAAAAAAACTTGGTCAGCAAAACGTAAAAAAAGAAAAAATTAAAAAAAAACGGTTTCAGCACAACATTAAAAAAAATCGTAAAAAAAAGAGACTGCGAAATGAGCCATTACGGCCTCGCCTTTAGGTGTTCCTCCTCTGATTACAGTCATTTAAAGAACAAGGGTCAGCACAATCTAAAAAATTGAAAAAAAAATCGTCAGCACAACATAAAAAAATGGGAAAAAGGTCGGAAAATTAAAATTTACGCCACACAAAGAATAAGAAAAAAAAAAACGAAAAAAAAAACATAAGAAAAGGAAAAAAAACCAAAAAAAAAGCAAAAACGCAAAAAAAATCAGCAGACCTGCTCAACGGTTGAGGCCATTACGGCTCCCCCTTTTAGGTGTCTTCCTCCGAGAGTAGCGTCATTTAAAGAACAATTGGCAGCACAACGTTGAACAAAAAATTAAAAGAGCCTGCCGGAAGATGAGCCATTTACGGCTCCGCCTTAGGTGTCCTCCTCTTTAAGAGGTCATTTTTAAAGAACAAGATGGTCAGCACAACGTAAAAAAAATCGGAGGAGCCTCCAGAAGATAAGGCCATTACAGCACTCTTTAACGTGTCCCTCCTTGGATACGTCATTTAAATAACAAAGGGTCTCAGCGAGTAAATAAAAAAAAAAATCGTAAAAAAAAAAACGTAAAAAAAAAAAACATTGGTCAGCACAACGTAAAAAAAAAAGCAGAAAAAAACCGTCAAGCACAAACAAAAAAAAAACTGGGAAAAAAACCCCGGTCAGCACACAACCCAAAAAACCGGTCAGCACAACATAAAAAAAACTGGAAAAAAACGCTCAAACACAACCCAAAAAAAAACTGGTCATCACAAACGTAAAAAAAAAACTGGAAAAAAAATCGGAGGAGCCTGCCGAAGATGAGGCCATTACGGCACGCCTTTAGGTGTCCTCCTCTAGATAGCGTCATTTAAATAACAAGGGCCAGCACAACGTAAAAAAACCGGTCAGCACAACGTAAAAAAAAAACCGATCAGCATAACGTAAAAAAAGGAAAAAACCGGTCACCACAAACAAAAAAAAACTGGGAAAAAAACCTGTCAGCATAACCCGAAAACGTCGGTCAGCACAACGTAAAAAAAATTGGAAAAAAATCGGTCAGCACAACCCAAAAAACTGGTCAGCACAATGGAAACAAAAAAATTGGAAAAAAAATCGGAGGGGCCTGCTGAAGATGAGGCCATTACGGCTCGCCTTTAGGTGTCCTCCTCTAGATAGCGTCATTTAAAGAACAAGGGTCAGCACAACGTAAAAAAAAAAAACCGGTCAGCGCAACGTAAAAAACAAATGGTCAGCACAACGTAAAAAAAACCGGTCAGCACAACCTAAAAAAATAAAAAAATGGTCAGCACAACGTAAAAAAAACGGTCAGCATAACGTAAAAAAAATAAGAGGAGCCTGCCGAAGATGAGGCCATTACGGCTCGCCTTTTGGTGTTCTCCTTTGGATAGCGTCATTTAAAGAACAAGGGTCAGCAAAACGTACAAAAAATGGAAAAAAAACCGGTTAGCACAACGTAAAAAAAAATCGGAGGAGCCTGCCGAAGATGAGGCCATTACGGCTCGCCTTTAGGTGTCCTCTTCTGGATAACGTCATTTAAAGAACAAGGGTCAGCACAACGTAAAAAAAAATCGGAGGAGCCTGCCGAAGATGAGGCCATTAGGGCACGCCTTTAGGTGTCCTCCTCTAGATAACGTCATTTAAATAACAAGGGTCTGGACAGCGTAAAAAAAAATTCGAGGAGCCTGCCGAAGATGAGGGCATTATGGCACGCCTTTAGGTGTCCTCCTCTGGATAGCGTCGTTTAAATAACAAGGGCTAGCACAACACAAAAAAAGGCGGTCAGCACAATGTAAAAAAAAAATGGTTAGCACAACGTAAAAAAAAGGAAAAAAACTAGTCAGCACAACCCAAAAAAAAGAAAAAAATCGGTCAGCACAACGTAAAAAAAATTGTCCAGCACAACGTTAAAAAAAACCGGAGGAGCCTGCAGAAGATGTGGCCATTACGGCTCGCCTTTTGGTGTCCTCCTCTGGATAGCGTCATTTAAAGAAGAAGGGTCAGCACAACATAAAAAAAATGATCAGCACAACGTAAAAAAAACTGGAAAAAACCTGGTCAGCACAACCCAAAAAAACCGGTCAGCACAACGTAAAATAAAAAAAAACCGGTCAGCACAACGAAAAAAACTGGAAAAAAACAGGTCAGCACAATGTAAAAAAAAGGAAAATAAACTGGTCATCACAACCCAAGAAAGAAACTGGAAAAAAAAACCGGTTAGCACAACCAAGAAAAAACCGGTCAGCACAACGTAAAAAAAAATCGGAGGAGCCTGCCAAAATATGAGGCCATTACGGTTCGCCATTAGGTGTCCTCCTCTAGATAGCGTCATTTAAAGAACCAAGGGTCAGCCACAACGTAAAAAAAATCGGGAGGCCTGCCGAAGATGAGGACATTCCGGCTCGCCTTTATTTGTCCTCCATCCGGATAGCGTCATTAAAGAACAAGGGCCAGCACAACGTAAAAAAAAAAACGGTCAGCACAACTGTAAAAAAAAAAAGTTGGAAAAAAAAAAAATGGAGGAGCCTGTTGAAGATGAGCCATTACGGCTACCTTTAGGTGTCCTCTCTGGATAGCGTCATTTAAAGAACAAGGGTCAGCACAACGTAAGAAAAAAAACCGATCTGCACAATGTTAAAAAAAAAAACTGAAAAAAACCAGTCAGCACAACATAAAAAAACTGGAAAAAATCGGTCAGCACAACGTAAAAAAAAGAGAGTCAGCACAACGAACAAAACTGGAAAAAAAAGATCGTCAGGACAACATAAAAAAAACTGGAAAAAAACTGCGTCAGCACAACGTAAAAAAAATTAGAGGAGCCTGCCGAAGATGAGGCCATTACGGCTCGCCTTTTAGGATCTCCTAGGATAAGCATCATTAAAAACAACGGGTCAGCAAAACGCGAAAAAAATGGAAAAAACCGGTCAGCACAACGTAAAAAAAAAAAATTGGAGGACTAGCTGCCGAAGACTAGGCCGTTACGGCTCGCCTTTAGGGTTCTCCTCTAAATAACGTCATTTAAAGAACATGGCGTAAGCAGAATGTAAACAAAAATCGAGAGAGCCTGCCAAAGATGAGGCCATTACGCACGCCTTTAGGTGTCCTCCTCTGGATAGCGTCATTAAAGAACAAGTTCAGCACAAACGTAAAAAAAATCGGAGGAGCCTGGCCGAAGATGAGGCCATTACGCGCACGCCTTTAGGTGTCCTCCTCTGGATAGCGTCATTTAAATAACAAGGGCCAGCACAAGCAAAAAAAAAACTGATCAGCACAATGCTAAAAAAACGATTAGCAACAACATATAAAAAAAGGAAAAAAACTGGTCAGCACAACCCAAAAAAAAAAAAAAACCGGTCAGCACAACGTACAAAAAACGGAGGAGCTGCCGAAGATGATGCCATTACGGCTCGCCTTTTGGTGTCCTCCTCTGGATAGTGTCATTTAAAGAACAAGGGCCAGCACAATGTAAAAAAAAAACCGCAGCACAACGTAAAAAAATCGGACGAGCCTACTGAAGTAAGGCCATTACAGTCGCCTTTAGGTGTCATCCTCTGGATAGCGTCATTTAAAGAACAAGGGTCAGCACAACGTAAAAAAAAAAACTGCTCAGCACAACACAAAAAAAGAAAAAAACTGGTCAGCACAACGAAAAAAAACGGTCAGCACAACATAAAAAAAATAAAAAAAAAAAACAAAAAAACGTCAGCACAACGTAAAAAAACTAAAAAAAATAAAAAATTGAAAAAAAACGGTCAGTACAACGTTAAAAAAAAATTGGAAAAAAAACCGGGTCAGCATAATGTACAAAAAAAGAAAAAAAGCAACACAATAAAAAAAACCGGAAAAAACCGGAAAAGCCGGCCGAAATTGAGGCCATTACGGCTCCCCTTTAGGTGTCCCCTCGGATAGCGTCATTTAAAGAACAAGGGTCAGCACAACGTTAAAAAAATATCGGAGGAGCCTGTTGAAAGATGAGCCATTACGGCTCCTCCTTCAGTGATCCTCCTCCGGATAGCGTCATTTAAAGAAACAAGGGTCACACAACCAAAAAAAAAAAAGCGGTCAACAAAACGTAAAAATAAAAAACCGGTCAGCACAATCCAAAAAAAGAAAAAAACCGGTCACACAAAACGTAAACAAAAAATAAAAATAAAAAAAACAAAAAAATCGGTCAGCACAACGTAAAAAAACCTGGAAAAAAAATGGTAAGCACAACGTAAAAAAAATAATCGGAGGAGCCTACCGAAGATGAGGCCATTACGGCTCGCCTTAGGTGTCCTCTTGAGATAGCGTCATTTAAAGAACAAGGGTCAGTACGACGAAAAAAAACGGTCAGCATTAACATAAAAAAAAAAACTGGAAAAAAACTGGCAGCACAACCCAAAAAAAAATCGATCAGCACAACGTAAAAAAACTAGAAAAAAACCGGTCAGAACAACGTATAATAAAAAAAAACCGGTCAGCACAACAAAATAAAACTTGAAAAAATCGGTTAGCACAACGTAAATAAATGGAAAAAAAAAAATAAAAAAAAAAAAAATGAAAAAAATGGGAGGAGCCTGCGAAGATGAGGCCATTACGGCTCTCCTTTAGGTGTCCTCCTCTAGATAGCGTCATTTAAAGAACAAGTCAGCACAACGTAAAAAAAAAAAAACGGTTTAGCACAACGTAAAAAACAAATGGGCAACACAACGTAAAAAAAAACCGGTCCGCACAACCCAAAAAAAATAAAAAATGGTCAGCTCAACGTAAAAAAAACCGGTCAGTACAACGTAAAAAAAACTGGAAAAAAACCGGTCAGCAGAATGTAAAAAAAAATCGGAGGATCCTGCCGAAGATTAGGCAATTACGGCTCGCCTTTCGGTGTTCTTCTCTGGATAGTGTCATTTAAAGAACAAGGGTCAACACAACGTAAAAAGAATGAAAAAAAACCGGTAAGCACAACGTAAAAAAAAATCGGAGGAGCCTGCCAAAGATGAGGCCATTACGGCTCGCCTTTAGGTGTCCTCCTCTGGATAGCGTCATTTAAAGAACAAGGGTCAGCACAACATAAAAAAAATCGGAGGTGTCTGCCGAAGATGAGGCCATTACGGCTCGCCATTAGGTGTTCTCCTCTAGATAGCGTCATTTAAAGAACAAGGGCCAGCACAACGTAAAACAAAAACCGGTCAGCACAACGTAAAAAAAAAGGAAAAAAATCGGTCAACACAACCCAAAAAAAAACTGGAAAAAAAACATTCAGCACAACCCAAAAAAAATCGGTCAGCACAACGTAAAAAAGAAAAAAACTGGAAAAAAAAATAGAAGGAGCCTGCCGAAGATGAGGCCATTACGGCTCGCCTTTAGGTGTCCTCCTCTGGATAGCGTCATTTAAAGAACAAGGGTCAGCGCAACGTAAAAAAAAAACGGTCAGCACAACGTAAAAAAAACCGGTCAACACAACGTAAAAAAAACGGTAAGCACAACGTAAAAAAAAATTGATCAGCACAATGCAAAAAAAAGAAAGAAACCGGTCAGCACAACGTAAAAGAAATAACCTGTCAGCACAACGTAAAAAAAGAAAACAAATAAAAAAATAAAAACGAAAAAACAATAAACCGATCAGCACAACGTAAAAAAAAACTTAAAAAAACCGGTAAGTACAATGTTAAAAAAAATCGGAGGAGCCTGCCGAAGATGAGGCCATTACGGCTTGACTTTAGGTGTCCTCTTCTGGATAGCGTCATTTAAAGAACCAGGGTGAGCAACGTAAAAAAAAACCGATCATCACAACGTAAAAAAAAATGATAAAAACCGGTCAGCACAACGTAAAAAAAAACATTAAAAAAATCAGTCAGCACAACGTAAAAAAAATGGTCAGCACAACGAAAAAAAATGGAAAAAAATCGGTCAGCACAACGTAATAAAAATCAGAGGAGCCTGTCGAAGATGAGGCCATTACGGCTCGCCTTTTAGTGTTCTCCTCTGGATAGCGTCATTTAAAGAACAAGGGTCAGCAAAACGTAAAAAAAATGGAAAAAAACCGGTCAGCACAACGTAAAAAAAATCGGAGGAGCCTGTCGAAGATGAGGCAATTACGGCTCGCCTTTAGGTGTCCTCTTCTGGATAACGTCATTTAAAGAACAAGGGTCAGCATAACGTAAAAAAAATCGGAGGAGCCTGCCGAAGATGAGGCCATTAGGGCATGCCTTTAGGTGTCCTCCTCTGGATAACGTCATTTAAAAACCAAGGGTCAGCACAACGGAATAAAATACCGGAGGGCCTGCCGAAGATCGAGGCCATACGGCACGCCTTTAGGTGTCCTCCCGGGATAGCGTCGTTTAAATAACAAGGGCTAGCACAAGGATAAAAAAACGGTAGCACAATGTAAACAAAAAGACGTTAGCACAACGATAAAAAAAGAAAAAAAAACTGGTCAGCACAAACGAAAAAAAGAAAAAACGCGTAACACAATGTAAAAAAAAAATGGTTTCAGCACAACGTTAAAAAAAAAAACGGAGCAGCCTGCAGAAGATGTGCCATTACGCTCACCTTTTTGTGCCTCCTCTTGGATAGCGTCAGTTTAAGAACAAGGCAGCCACAACGTAAAAAAAAAAAAAAACCATCAGCACAACATATAAAAAAAATGTAAAAAAAAAAATCGAGGGAGCCTGTTGAAGATAAGACATACCGCTTGCCTTATGGTGTCCCTCCTCCGGATAGCGTCATTTGACAAGGCAGAACAAAAAACGTCAGCACAATGTAAAATGAAAAAACCACAGCACACATGTAAAAAAAATGAAAAACAATCAGCAAACATTAAAAAATTGGGACAAAAATCGGCAGCACCGAACGTAAAAAATCTGGTCAGCACAACGAAATAAACTGGAAAAAACCGGTCAGATAACATAAACAAACTATAAAAAAATGGTCAGGCACAACGTAAAAAAAAAAATCAAGAGGAGCGCCGAAGATGAGGCCATACGGCTAGCCTTTGGATCTCCTATGGATAGCATCATTTAAAGAACAAAAGGGTCAGCAAAACGAAAAAAAAAATGGGAAAAAAATCCGGTCAGCAACAACGTAAAAAAATGGAGAGCCTGCGAAGATGAGGCCATTACGCTCGCCTTTAGGTGTCTTCTTCAAAAACGTCATTTAAAAACATGGCGTAAGCAGAACGTAAACAAAAATCGGAGGAGCCTCAAAAGAAGAGCCATTACGGCACGCCTTTAGTGTCCTCCTCTTGGTAGCGTCATTAAAGAACGAGGTTCAGGGCACAACGTAAAAAAAATCGGAGGAGCACTGCCGAAATGATAGGCCATTACGGCAACGGCCTTTAGTTCCTCTCTCTTAGGTCATTTAATTAATAATTTTTGGGCAGAGCAAAAAATACTATCACACAATGGTAAAAAAAAAACCGGTTCCATATACATTATAAAAAAAGAAAATATATTGTTTCAGCATAAACCCAAAATAAAGAAAAAACGCAGTCAGCACAACGTTACAAAAAAGAGGAGCCTGCCGGAAGATTGGCCATTACGGCTCGCCTTTGGTGTCCTCCTCTGGTAGTGTCAATTTAAAGAACAAGGGCAAAAAACAATCGTAAAAAAAAAAAAACCGCAGCACCAACGTAAAAAAATCGACGAGCCTACCGAAGATGAGGCAATTACAGCTCGCCGTTAGGTGTCACTCCTCTGGATAGTAGCGTTTCATTTAAGACAAGGGTCAGCACAACGTAAAAAAAAAAAACTGCTCAGCACAAACACAAAAAAAGAAAAAAAACTGGTCAGCACAAACGAAAAAAAACGGTCAGCACACAATAAAATAAAAAAAAAACAAAAACCGTTCAGCAACAACGTAAAAAAACTAAAAAAAAATAAAAAAATGAAAAAAACGGAAAAAATTTAAAACGAAGAAAATTGGAAAAAAAATGAAAAACCTGCTCAGCATCAATGTACAAAAGAAAAAAACTGGTCAACTACAAGTAAAAGAAACCCGAAAAAAAACCGGAAAGCCGCCGAAATGATGAGGCCATTACGGCTCCCCTTAGGTGTCCCCTCGGGGATAGGCGTCATTAAGTACAAGTCAGGCACAACTTAAAAAAAAATATCGGAGGAGCCTGTTGAAATGAGGCCAATTACGTGCTCTACCTTTAGTGACCTCCTCCGGATAGGCGTCATTTATAAAGAACAAGGTCAGCACGAACCAAAAAAAAAAAGCGGTCTCACACAACGTAAAAATAAAAAAACCAGTTAGCACAACCAAAAAAAAAAAAAGAAAAAAAAAAAAAAACGGTCAGCAAAAAAAAAAAACGGTTAAAAAAAAAAAAAAAAAAAAAAAAAAAAAAAAAAAAAAAAAAAAAAAAAAAAAAAAAGAGATCTCTCTTTNGGATAGCGTCATTTAAAGAACAAGGGCCAGCAGAACCAAAAAAAAAAAGCGGTCAACACAACGTAAAATAAAAAAACCAGTTAGCACAACCAAAAAAAGAAAAAAACCGGTCAGCACAACGTAAAAAAAAAATGGTCAGCATAACGTAAAAAAACACAAAAAATCGGTCAGCACAACGTAAAAAAAACCTGGAAAAAAACTGGTAAGCACAACGTAAAAAAAAATCGGAGGAGCTTACCGAAGATGAGGCTATTACGGCTCGCCTTTAGGTGTCCTCCTCTGGATAGCGTCATTTAAAGAACAAGGGTCAGTACGACAATAAAAAACCGGTCAGCACAACATAAAAAAAACTGGAAAAAAAACTGGTCAGCACAACCCAAAAAAAAAATCGATCAGCACAACGTAAAAAAACTAGAAAAAAAACCGGTCAGCACAACATAAAATAAAAAATACCGGTCAGCACAACAAAAAAAACTTGAAAAAAATCGGTTAGCACAACGTAAAAAAATGGAAAAAAACCGGTCAGCACAACGAAAAAAAAATCGGAGGTGCCTGCCGAAGATGAGGCCATTACGGCTCTCCTTTAGGTGTCCTCCTCTGGATAGCGTCATTTAAAGAACAAGGGTCAGCACAACGTACAAAAAAAATCGGAGGAGCCTGCCGAAGATGAGGCCATTACGGCACGCCTTTAGGTGTCCTCCTCTAGATAGCGTCATTTAAATAACAAGGGCCAGCACAACGTAAAAAAAACTGGTCAGCACAACGTAAAAAAAAGAAAAACGGGTCAGCACAACATAAAAAAAGGAAAAAAAACCGGTCAGCACAAACAAAAAAAAACTAGGAAAAAACCGGTCAGCATAACCCGAAAAAACCGGTCAGCACAACGTAAAAAAAATTGGAAAAAAATCGGAGGAGCCTGCTGAAGATGAGGCCATTACGGCTCGCCTTTAGGTGTCCTCCTCTGGATAGCGTCATTTAAAGAACAAGGGTCAGCACAACGTAAAAAAAAAACTGGTCAGCGCAAGGTAAAAAACAAATGGTCAGCACAACGTAAAAAAAAAACCGGTCAGCACAACCCAATAAAAATAAAAAAACGGTCAGCACAACGTAAAAAAAACCGATTAGCACAACGTAAAAAAAACTGGAAAAAAACGGTCAGCAAAACGTAAAAAAAATCGGAGGATCCTGCCAAAGATGAGGCCATTACGGCTCGCCTTTGGGTGTCCTCCTCTGGATAGCATCATTTAAAGAACAAGGGCCAGCACAACGTAAAACAAAAACCGGTCAGCATAACGTAAAAAAAAGGGAAAAAACCAATCAACACAACCCAAAAAAACTGGAAAAAAACCATTCAGCACAACCCATAAAAAACCGGACAACACAAGGTAAAAAAAACTGGAAAAAAACCGGTCAGCACAACCCAAAAAAAATCGGTCAGCACAACGTAAAAAAGAAAAAAAACTGGATAAAAATAGGAGGAGCCTGCCGAAGATGAGGCCTTTACGGCTCGCCTTTAGGTGTCCTCCTCTGGATACGTCATTTAAAGAACAAGGGTCAGTACAANCGGAGGAGCCTGCCGAAGATGAGGCCATTACGACACGCCTTTAGGTGTCCTCCTCTGGATAGCGTCATTTAAATAACAAGGGCCAGCACAATGCAAAAAAAACCGATCAGCACAATGTAAAAAAAACGGTTAGCACAACATATAAAAAAGGAAAAAAACTGGTCAGCATAACCCAAAAAAA
Organism: Arachis monticola; assembly: GCA_003063285.2. NCBI lineage: Eukaryota > Viridiplantae > Streptophyta > Magnoliopsida > Fabales > Fabaceae > Arachis > Arachis monticola. The sequence goes on along the minus strand of QBTX01000558.1, from coordinate 15,108 downwards.
AAGAAAAAACCAGTCAGCACAACGTAAAAAAAAATGGAGGAGCCTGCCGAAGATGTGGCCATTACGGCTCGCCTTTTGGTGTCCTCCTCTGGATAGCGTCATTTAAAGAACAAGGGTCAGTACAACGTAAAAAAAAAACCCGGTCAGCACAACGTAAAAAAAATCGCACGAGCCTACCGAAGATGAGGTCATTACAGCTCGCCTTTAGGTGTCCTCCTCTGGATAGCGTCATTTAAAGAACAAGGGTCAGCACAACGTAAAAAAAAAAACTGCTCAGCACAACACAAAAAAAAGAAAAAAACTTGTCAGCACAACGGAAAAAAAACGGTCAGCACAACATAAAAAAAACAAAAAACTTGTCAGCACAACGTAAAAAAACTAAAAAAAAATAAAAAATGAAAAAAAACGGTAAGCACAACGTTAAGAAAATTGGAAAAAAAACTGGTCAGCACAATGTACAAAAGAAAAAAACCGGTCAATACAACGTAAAAAAACCGGAAAAAACCGGAAGAGCCGGCCGAAGATGAGGCCATTACGGCTCCCCTTTAGGTGTCCTCCTCGGGATAGCGTCATTTAAAGTACAAGGGTCAGCACAACGTTAAAAAAAATATCGGAGGAGCCTGTTGAAGATGAGGCCATTACGGCTCCCCTTCAGGTGACCTCCTCCGGATAGCGTCATTTAAAGAACAAGGGTCAGCACAACCAAAAAAAAAAGCGGTCAACACAACGTAAAATAAAAAAACCGGTCAGCACAATCCAAAAAAAGAAAAAAACCGGTCAGCACAACGTAAAAAAAAACGGTCAGCATAACGTAAAAAAACACAAAAAATCGGTCAGCACAACGTAAAAAAACCTGGAAAAAAACTGGTAAGCACAACGTAAAAAAAATAATCGGAGGAGCCTACCGAAGATGAGGCCATTACGGCTCGCCTTTAGGTGTCCTCCTCTGGATAGCGTCATTTAAAGAACAAGGGTCAGTACGACGAAAAAAAACCGGTCAGCATAACATAAAAAAAAACTGGAAAAAAAACTGGTCAGCACAACCCAAAAAAAAATCGATCAGCACAACGTAAAAAAACTAGAAAAAAACCGGTCAGCACAACGTAAAATAAAAAAAACCGGTCAGCACAACAAAATAAACTTGAAAAAAATCGGTTAGCACAACGTAAATAAAATGGAAAAAAACCGGTCAGCACAACGAAAAAAAATTGGAGGAGCCTGCCGAAGATGAGGCCATTACGGCTCTCCTTTAGGTGTCCTCCTCTAGATAGCGTCATTTAAAGAACAAGGGTCAGCACAACGTAAAAAAAAAAACGGTTAGAGCACAACGTAAAAAACAAATGGGCAACACACACGTAAAAAAAACCGGTCCGCACAACCAAAAAATAAAAAAAAAAAAAAAAACGTAAAAAAAAACCGGTCAGTACAAAAAAAACCGGAGAAAAAAACTGGAAAAAAAACGCGTCAGAGAATGTAAAAAAAAATCGGAGGATCCTGCCGAAGATTAGGCAATTACGGCTCGCCTTTCGGTGTTCTTCTCTGGATAGTGTCATTTAAGAACATGGGTCAACACACGTAAAAGAAGAAAAAAAAAAAACGGTAAGAACAACGTAAAAAAAAAATCGGAGGAGCCTGCCAAAGATGAAAAGGCCATTACGGCTCGCGTTTAGTTGTCCTCCTCTGGATAGCGTCATTTATCAAGAACAGGGTCAGAACAACATAAAAAAAAATCGGCAGTGTGTCTGCCGAAGATGAGGCCCATTACGGCTCGCCATTAGGCGTCCTCCTTAGATAGCGTCATTTTAAAGAACAAGGGCCAGCCACAACGTAAAACAAAAACCGGTCAGCACAACGTAAAAACAAAGGAAAAAAATCGGTCAACACAACCAAAAAAAAAACTGAAACAAAATTCAGCACAACGTAAAAAAAAAAATCGGTCAGCACAACGTAAAAAAGAAAAAAACTGGAAAAAAAAAATAGAAGGAGCCTGCCGAAGATGAGCCATGTACGGCTCGCCTTTTAGGTGTCCTCATCTGGTAGCGTCATTTACAGAACAAGGGTCCAGCCGCAACGTAAAAAAAAAAAGGGTTCAGCACAACGTAAAAAAAAAGGGTCAACACAACGTAAAAAAAAACGGTAAGCACAACGTAAAAAAAAATTGATCAGGCACAATGCAAATAACAAGAAAGAAACGGTCAGCACAACGTAACAGAAATAACCTGTCAGCACAAGTAAAAAAGAACACAAATACAAAAAATAAAAAGAAAAAAAATAAACCGAGATTCAGTCACAACGTAAAAAAAAACTTAAAAAAACCGGCTAGTAACAATGTTACAAAATCGGAGGAGCCCTGCCGAAGATGAGGCCATCTCGCCTTTGACTTTAGGTTTCCTCTTCTGGATAGCGTCATTTAAAGAACCAGGTGAGCATACGAAAAAGCTTCTTACTATTGTTTTTATGTGAAAAAAAATGATAAAAACCGGTCAGCACAACGTAAAAAACATTAAAAAATCAAGTTTTCAGCACAACGTACAAAAATGGTCAGCACAACGAAAAAAAACTGGAAAAAAGAAAATGAAAAAAAAAAAAAAAAAAAAAAAAAAAAATCAGAGGAGCCTGTCGAAGATGGAGGCCATTACGGCTTCGCCTTTTGGTGTTTTCCTCTGGATAGCGTCATCTAAAAAAGGTAAGCACAACGTAACAAATGGAAAAAAAAAAACCGGTCAGCACAACGTAAAAAAATCGGAGGAGCACGCCGAAGATGAGGCCATAAGGGCTGCTTTATGTGTCCTTTTCTGGATAGCGTCATTTAAAGACAAGGGTCAGCATAACGTAAAAAAAATCGAGGAGCCTGCCGAAGATGAGGCCCATTTAGGCATGCTTTTTAGGTGTTCTCTGGATAACTCAATTTAAATAACAAGGGTCAGGACAACGAAAAAAAAAAATCGGAGGAGCCTGCCGAAGATGAGGCCATTACGGCACGCCTTTAGGTGTACTCCTCTGGTAGCGTCCGTTTAAATAACAAGGGCTAGCACAAGATAAAAACGGTCAGCCAATGTAAAAAAAAACGGTTAGCACAAAACGTAAAAGAAAAAACAAAAAAAAAAAAAAAAAAAAAAAAAGAAAAAAACCCGGTCACTACAATGAAAAAAAATTGTTCGCACAACGTTAAAAAAAAAAACGGAGAGCCCTGCAGAAGATGAGGCCATTACGCTCACCTTTAGGTGTCCTCTCTGGATAGCCGTCATTTAAAGAACAAGGGCCAGCACAACGTAAAAAAAAAAAACGTTTTTTTTTTTTAAAAAAAAAATTTGGGAAAAAAAATCAGGAGGAGCCTGTTGAAGATGAGGACATTACGGGTTGCCTTGGTGTCCTTCTCTGGATAGCGTAATTCTAAAGACAACAGGGTTCAGCACAACGTAAAAAAAACGCATCAGCCACAATGTAAAAAAAATTTGAAAAAAACCAATAGCACAACATAAAAAAATTGGAATAAAAAAAAAAATCGGTCAGCACAACGTAAAAAAAACGGTCAGCACACGAAATAACTACTGGAAAAAACCGGTCAGCGAAAACTAAAACCTATAAAAAACTAAATAAAAAAAAAAACGTAAAAAAAAAAATCCAGTGGGAGCTGACGAAGATGAGGCATTACGGCTCGCCTTTGGGTGACCTCCTTGGATAGCATCATTTAATAGACAGAGGGTCAGCAAAACGAAAAAAATGGAAAAAAAAAAAAAAAAACCCGTCAGCACGACGTAAAAAAAATTGGAGGAGCCTGCCGAAGTGAGGCCCGTTACGGCTCGCTTTAGGTGTCCTCCTCTAAATAACGTCATTTAAAGACATGGTAAGCAGAAACGTAAACAAAACTCGGAGGAGCCTGCCAAGTGAGGGCATTACGGCACGCCTTTAGTGTCCTCCTCGGATAGCGTCCTTTAAAGAAAGGGTTCACGCACAACGGGTAAAAAAAAATCGGAGGGAGCTGCCGAAGATGGGCCATTACGACACGAGTATTTTGGCAACTTTAGGTGTCCCTCCTCTGGATGCGTTTCATTTAATACAGGGCAGCACAATGCAAAAAAAACCGATCACACATGTAAAAAAACGGTTAGCAAACATATAAAAAAAGGACAAAATTTTTTTTTTTTTTTCTCAAAAAAAAAGAAAAACATTTTTTTATTTTACAATGTTAAAAAAATCGGAGGAGCTGCCGAAGATGTGCCATTTTACGGCTCGCCTTTTGGTTTGGTCTCCTCTTGGATAGCGTCATTAAAGAACAAGGGTCAGTACAACAAAAAAAACCACGGTAGGCACAACGTAAAAAAAATCGCACGAGCTACCGAAGATGAGGTCAATACAACCTCGCCTTTAGGGGTCCTCCTCTGGATAGCGGTATTTAAAGAACAAGGGTCAGCACAAGATAAAAAAAAAAAAAACTGCTCAGCACAACACAAAAAAAAGAAAAAAAACTTGTAAAAAAAAAAAAAAAAAACCGTCAGCACAACATAAAAAAAACAAAAAACTTGTCAGCAAACGTAAAACTAAAAAAAATAAAAAATGAAAAAAAACACGGAAAGCACAACGTTAAGAAAATTGGAAAAAAACTGGTCAGACAATGTACAATAACGTAAAAAAAACGGTCAATACAACGTAATAAACCGGAAAAAACGCGGAAGACGCCGGCGAAGATGAGGCATGTAACGGCTTCCCCTTTTATGTGTCCTCCGCGGATAGCGTCATTTAAAGTCAAGGGTCAGCAACAACGTTAAAAAAAATATCGGAGGAGCCGTGAAGTCGAGGCCATTACGGCTCGCCTTTAGGTGACCTCCTCCGGATAGCGTCATTTAAAGAGACAATGGCCAGCAGAACCAAAAAAATAGCGTCAACACAACGTAAAATAAAAAAACCAGTTAGCACCACAACCCAAAAAAAGAGAAAAAAAAAAAGACTTTTTTTTTTTTTTTGTAAAAAAAAAATGGTCAGCATAACGTAAAAAAACACAAAAAAAAAAATCGGTCAGCACGACGTAAAACCTGGAAAAAAACTGGGTAAGCACAACGTAAAAAATTCGGCGGAGCTTACCGAAGATGAGGCTTTTACGGCTCGCCTTTAGGTGTCCTCCTCTGGATGCCGTCATTTAAAAAACGAGAAAAAAAAAAAAAAAAAACCGTCAGCACAACATAAAAAAAACTGGACAAAAACTGGTCAAGCACACCCAAAAAAAATTCGATCAGCACATACGTAAAAAAAACTAGGAAAACCGGTGCGCACAACATAAAATAAAAAAATTTTTTTTTTTTTTTAAAAAAAACTTGAAAAATCGGTTAGCAATATCGTAAAAAATGGAAAAAAAAACATAGAACATTAAGTACAACGAAAAAAAAAATCGGAGGACCTGCCGAAGATGAGGCATTACGGCTCTCCTTTAGGTGTCCTCCTCTTGGTAGCGTCATTTAGAAGCAAGGGGTCGCACAACGTCAAAAAAATCGGAGGAGCCTTGCCGGATAGAGGCCATTAAGGCACGCATTTAGGTGTCTTCCTCCTGATAGCGTCATTTAAATACAAGGGCCAGCACAACGTAAAAAAAACTGGTCAGCACAACGTAAAAAAAAAGAAAAACGGGTCGCACAACATAAAAAAAGGAAAAAAAAAAAAACCCGGTCAGCACAACAAAAAAAACTAGAAAAAAAAAAAAACCCGGTCAGCATAACCCGAAAAC